>CAKAJA020000656.1:0-200882 GCA_916610235.2 Lasioglossum morio | reverse complement strand
TATGCGTTATGCGTTATGCGTTATGCGTTATGCTTTATGCGTTATGCGTTATGCGTTATGCGTTATGCGTTATGCGTTATGCGTTATGAGTTATGCGTTATGCGTTATGCGTTATGCGTTATGCGTTATGCGTTATGCGTTATGCGTTATGCGTGATGCGTTATGCTTTATGTGTTATGCGTTTTGAGTTATACGTTATGCGTTATGCGTTATGCGTTATGCGTTATGCTTTATGCGTTATGCGTTATGCGTTATGCGTTATGCGTTATGCGTTATGCGTTATGAGTTATGCGTTATGCGATATGCGTTATGCGTTATGCGTTATGCGTTATGCGTTATGCGTTATGCGTTATGCGTTATGCGTTTTGCGTTATGCGTGATGCGTTATGCTTTTTGCGTTATGCGTTATGAGTTATACGTTATGCGTTAAGCGTTATGCGTTATGCCTTATACGTTATGCGTGATCCATTATGCGTTATGCGTTATGCGTTATGCGTTATGCGTTCTGTGTTGTGCGTTGTGCGTTGTGCGATATGCTTTATGCGTTATGGGTTATGGGTTATGCGTTATGCTATATGCGTTATGCATTTTGCGTTATGCGTTATGCGTTATGCGTTATGCGTTATGCGTTATGCATTATGCATTATGCGTTATGCGTTATGCGATATGCATATGCGTTATGCGTTATGCGTTAATCGTTATGCGTTATGCGTTATGCGTTATGCGTTATGCGTTATGCGTTATGCGTTATGCGTTATGCGTTATGCGTTATGCGTTATGCGTTATGCGTTATGCGTTATGCGTTATGCGTTATGCGTGATGTGTTATGCTTTTTGCGTTATGTGTTATGAGTTATACGTTATGCGTTAAGCGTTATGCGTTATGCGTTATGCGTTATGCGTTATGCGTTATGCGTTATGCGTTATGCGTTATGCGTTATGCGTTATGCGTTATGCGTTATGCGTTACGCGTTACGCGTTACGCGTTACGCGTTACGCGTTACGCGTTATGCGTTATGCGTTATGCGTTGTTCGTTATGCGTTATGCGTTATGCGTTATGCGTTATGCGTTATGCGTTATGCGTGATGCGTTATGCTTTTTGCGTTATGCGTTATGAGTTATACGTTATGCGTTAAGCGTTATGCGCTATGCTTTATACGTTATGCGTGATCCATTATGCGTTATGCGTTATGCGTTATGCGTTATGCATTTTGCGTTATGCGCCATGCGTTATGCGTTATGAGTTATGCGTTATGCGTTATGCGTTATGCGTTATGCGTTGTGCGTTATACGTTTGCGTTAGGCGTTATGCTTTATGGGTTATGCGTTATGCATTATGCGTTATGCGTTATGCGTTATGCATATGCGTTATGCGTTATGCGTTAATCGTTATGCGTTATGCGTTATGCGTTATGCGTTATGCGTTATGCGTTATGCGTTATGCGTTATGCGTTATGCGTTATGCGTTATGCGTTATGCGTTATGCGTTATGCGTTATGCGTTATGCGTTATGCGTTATGCGTGATGTGTTATGCTTTTTGCGTTATGTGTTATGAGTTATACGTTATGCGTTAAGCGTTATGCGTTATGCTTTATGCGTTATGCGTTATCCGTTATGCGTTATGCGTTATGCGTTATGCGTTATGCGTTATGCGTTATGCGCCAAGCGTTATGCGTTATGCGTTATGCGTTATGCGTTATGCGTTATGCGTTATGCGATATGCTATATGCGTTATGCGTTATGCGTTATGCGTTATGCGTTATGCGTTATGCGTTGTGGGTTATACGTTTGCGTTATGCGTTATGCGTTATGCTTTATGCGTTATGCGTTATGCGTTATGCGTTATGCGTTATGCGTTATGCGTTATGCGTTATGCGTTATGCGTTATGCGTTATGCGTTATGCGTTATGCATTTTGCGTTATGCGTTATGCGTTATGCGTTATGCGTAATACGTTTGCGTTATGCGTTATGCGTTATGCGTTATGCGTTATGCTTTATGAGTTATGCGTTATGCGTTATGCGTTATACGTTATGCGTTATGCGTTATGCGTTATGCGTTATGCGGTATGCGTTATGCGTTATGCGTTATGCGTTATGCGTTATGCGTTATGCGTTATGCGTTATGCGTTATGCGTTATGCGTTATGCGTTATGCGTTATGCGTTATGAGTTATACGTTATGCATTAAGCGTTATGCGTTATGCTTTATGCGTTATGCGTTATACGTTATGCGTTATGCGTTATGCGTTATGCGTTATGCGTTATGCGTTATGCGTTATGCGTTATGCGTTATGCGTGATGCGTTATGCTTTATGTGTTATGCGTTTTGAGTTATACGTTATGCGTTATGCGTTATGCGTTGTGCGTTATGCTTTATGCGTTATGCGTTATGCGTTATGCGTTATGCGTTATGCGTTATGCGTTATGCGTTATGCGTTATGCGTTATGCGTTTTGCGTTATGCGTGATGCGTTATGCTTTTTGCGTTATGCGTTATGAGTTATACGTTATGCGTTAAGCGTTATGCGTTATGCCTTATACGTTATGCGTGATCCATTATGCGTTATGCGTTATGCGTTCTGTGTTGTGCGTTATGCGTTATGCGTTATGCGTTATGCATTTTGCGTTATGCGCCAAGCGTTATGCGTTATGCGTTATGCGTTATGCGTTATGCGATATGCTATATGCGTTATGCGTTATGCGTTATGCGTTATGCGTTATGCGTTATGCGTTGTGGGTTATACGTTTGCGTTATGCGTTATGCGTTATGCTTTATGCGTTATGCGTTATGCGTTATGCGTTATGCGTTATGCGTTATGCGTTATGCGTTATGCGTTATGCGTTATGCGTTATGCATTTTGCGTTATGCGTTATGCTTTATGCGTTATGCGTAATACGTTTGCGTTATGCGTTATGCGTTATGCGTTATGCGTTATGCTTTATGAGTTATGCGTTATGCGTTATGCGTTATACGTTTGCGTTATGCGTTATGCGTTATGCGTTGTGCGTTATACGTTTGCGTTATGCGTTATGCGTTATGCGTTGTTCGTTATGCGTTATGCGTTAGGCGTAATACGTTTGCGTTATGCGTTATGCGTTATGCTTTATGCGTTATGCGTTATGCGTTATACGGTATGAGTTATGCGTTATTCGTTATGTGTTATGCGTTATGCGTTATGCGTTATGCGTTATGCGTTATGCGTTAGGCGTTATGCGTTATGCTTTATGCGTTATGAGTTATGAGTTATACGGTATGAGTTATGCGTTATGCGTTATGCGTTATGCGTTATGCGTTATGCGTTATGCGTTATGCGTTATGCGTTATGCGTTATGCGTTATGCGTTATACGTTATGCGTTATGCGTTATGCGTTATGCGTTATGCGTTATGCGTTATGCGTTATGCGTTATGCATTTTGCGTTATGCGCCAAGCGTTATGCGTTATGCGTTATGCGTTATGCGTTATGCGTTATGCTTTATGCGTTATGCGTTATGCGATATGCGTTATGCGTTATGCGTTATGCGTTATGCGTTATGCGTTATGCGTTATGCATTTTGCGTTATGCGTTATGCGTTATGCGTTATGCGTAATACGTTTGCGTTATGCGTTATGCGTTATGCGTTATGCGTTATGCGTTATGCGTTATGCGTTATGCGTTATGCGTTATGCGTTATGCGTTATGCGTTATGCGTTTTGCGTAATGCGTTATGCGTTATGCGTTATGAGTTATGAGTTATACGGTATGAGTTATGCGTTATGCGTTAGGCGTTATGCGTTATGCGTTATGCGTTATGCGTTATGCGTTATGCGTTATGCGTTATGCGTTATACGTTATGCGTTATGCGTTATGCGTTATGCGTTATGCGTTATGCGTTATGCGTTATGCGTTATGCGTTATGCATTTTGCGTTATGCGCCAAGCGTTATGCGTTATGCGTTATGCGTTATGCGTTATGCGTTATGCGATATGCTATATGCGTTATGCGTTATGCGTTATGCGTTATGCGTTATGCGTTATGCGTTATTCGTTATGCGTTATGCGTTATGCGTTATGCGTTATGCGTTATGCGTTATGCGTTAGGCGTTATGCGTTATGCGTTATGCGTTGTTCGTTATGCGTTATGCGTTGGGCGTAATACGTTTGCGTTATGCGTTATGCGTTATGCGTTATGCGTTATGCGTTATGCGTTATGCGTTATGCGTTATGCGTTATGCGTTATGCGTTATGCGTTATGCGTTATGCGTTATGCGTTATGCGTTTTGCGTAATGCGTTATGCGTTATGCGTTATGCGTTATGCGTTGTTCGTTATGCGTTATGCGTTGGGCGTAATACGTTTGCGTTATGCGTTAGGCGTTATGCGTTATGCTTTATGCGTTATGAGTTATGAGTTATACGGTATGAGTTATGCGTTATGCGTTATGCGTTATGCGTTATGCGTTATGCGTTATGCGTTATGCGTTATGCGTTATGCGTTATGCGTTATGCGTTATGCGTTATGCGTTATGCGTTATGCGTTATGCGTTATGCGTTATGCGTTATGCGTTATGCGTTATGCGTTATGCGTTATGCGTTATGCGTTATGCGTTATGCGTTATGCGTTATGCGTTATGCGTTATGCGTTATGCGTTATGCGTTATGCGTTATGCGTTAACGTTATGCGTTATGCCTTTTGCGTTATGCGTTATGCGTTTTGCGTAATACGTTATGCTTTATGCGTTATGCGTTATGAGTTATACGTTAT
This sequence comes from Lasioglossum morio, assembly GCA_916610235.2. Taxonomy (NCBI): domain Eukaryota; kingdom Metazoa; phylum Arthropoda; class Insecta; order Hymenoptera; family Halictidae; genus Lasioglossum; species Lasioglossum morio. Next base: position 196,140 of record CAKAJA020000656.1, on the reverse strand, counting down.
GCGTTATGCGTTATGCGTTATGCGTTATATGTTATGCGTTATGCGTTATGCGTTATGCGTGATGCGTTATGCTTTTTGCGTTATGCGTTATGAGTTATACGTTATGCGTTAAGCGTTATGCGTTATGCTTTATACGTTATGCGTGATCCATTATGCGTTATGCGTTATGCGTTATGCATTTTGCGTTATGCGTTATGCGTTCTGCGTAATACGTTTGCGTTATGCGTTATGCGTTATGCGTTATGCTTTATGCGTTATGCGTTATGCGTTATGCGTTATACGTTTGCGTTATGCGTTATGCGTTGTGCGTTATACGTTTGCGTTATGCGTTATGCGTTATGCGTTATGCGTTATGCGTTATGCGTGATGCGTTATGCTTTTTGCGTTATGCGTTATGAGTTATACGTTATGCGTTAAGCGTTATGCGTTATGCTTTATACGTTATGCGTGATCCATTATGCGTTATGCGTTATGCGTTATGCGTTATGCATTTTGCGTTATGCGCGATGCGTTATGCGTTATGAGTTATGCGTTATGCGTTATGCGTTATGCGTTATGCGTTATACGTTATGCGTTATGCGTTATGCGTTATGCGTTATGCGTTATGCGTTATGCGTTATGCTTTATGCGTTATGCGTTATGCGTTATGCGTTATGCGTTATGCGTTATGCGTTATGCGTTATGCGTTATGCGTTATGCGTTATGCGTTATGCGTTATGCGTTATGCATTTTGCGTTATGCGTTATGCGTTATGCGTTGTGCGTTATACGTTTGCGTTATGCGTTATGCGTTGTGCGTTATACGTTTGCGTTATGCGTTATGCGTTATGCGTTTTGCGTTATGCGTGATGCGTTATGCTTTTTGCGTTATGCATTATGAGTTATACGTTATGCGTTAAGCGTTATGCGTTATGCTTTATACGTTATGCGTGATCCATTATGCGTTATGCGTTATGCGTTATGCGTTATGCATTTTGCGTTATGCGCCATGCGTTATGCGTTATGAGTTATGCGTTATGCGTTATGCGTTATGCGTTATGCGTTATACGTTATGCGTTATGCGTTATGCGTTATGCGTTATGCGTTATGCTTTATGCGTTATGCGTTATGCGATATGCGTTATGCGTTATGCGTTATGCGTTATGCGTTATGCGTTATGCGTTATGCGTTGTGCGTTATACGTTTGCGTTATGCGTTATGCGTTATGCGTTATGCGTTATGCGTGATGCGTTATGCTTTTTGCGTTATGCATTATGAGTTATACGTTATGCGTTAAGCGTTATGCGTTATGCGTTATGCGTTATCCGTTATGCGTTATGCTTTATGCGTTATGCGTTATGCGATATGCGTTATGCGTTATGCGTTATGCGTTATGCGTTATGCGTTATGCGTTATGCATTTTGCGTTATGCGTTGTGCGTTATGCGTTATGCGTAATACGTTTGCGTTATGCGTTATGCGTTATGCGTTATGCGTTATGCTTTATGCGTTATGCGTTATGCGTTATGCGTTATGCGTTATACGTTTGCGTTATGCGTTATGCGTTGTGCGTTATACGTTTGCGTTATGCGTTATGCGTTATGCGTTGTTCGTTATGCGTTATGCGTTGGGCGTAATACGTTTGCGTTATGCGTTATGCGTTATGCTTTATGCGTTATGCGTTATGCGTTATACGGTATGAGTTATGCGTTATTCGTTATGTGTTATGCGTTATGCGTTATGCGTTATGCGTTATGCGTTATGCGTTATGCGTTATGCGTTATGCGTTATGCGTTATGCGTTATGCGTTATGCGTTATGCGTTAACGTTATGCGTTATGCCTTTTGCGTTATGCGTTATGCGTTTTGCGTAATACGTTATGCTTTATGCGTTATGCGTTATGCGTTATGCGTTATGCGTTATGCGTTATGCGTTATGCGTTATGCGTTATGCGTTATGCATTTTGCGTTATGCGTTGTGCGTTATGCGTTATGCGTAATACGTTTGCGTTATGCGTTATGCGTTATGCGTTATGCGTTATGCGTTATGCTTTATGCGTTATGCGTTATGCGTTATGCGTTATGCGTTATACGTTTGCGTTATGCGTTATGCGTTGTGCGTTATACGTTTGCGTTATGCGTTATGCGTTATGCGTTGTTCGTTATGCGTTATGCGTTGGGCGTAATACGTTTGCGTTATGCGTTATGCGTTATGCTTTATGCGTTATGCGTTATGCGTTATACGGTATGAGTTATGCGTTATTCGTTATGTGTTATGCGTTATGCGTTATGCGTTATGCGTTATGCGTTATGCGTTATGCGTTATGCGTTATGCGTTATGCGTTATGCGTTATGCATTATGCGTTATGCGTTATGCGTAATACGGTTTGAGTTTTGCGTTATGCGTTATGCGTTTTGCGTAATACGTTATGCTTTATGCGTTATGCGTTATGAGTTATACGTTATGCGTTATGCGTTATGCGTTATGCGTTATGCGTTATGCGTTATATGTTATGCGTTATGCGTTATGCGTTATGCGTTATGCGTTATGCGTTATGCGTTATGCGTTATGCGTTATGCGTTATGCGTAATGCGTTATGCGTTATGCGTTATGCGTTATGCGTTATGCGTTATGCGTTATGCGTTATGCGTTATGCATTATGCGTTATGCGTTATGCGTTGTGCGTTTGCGTTATGCGTTAGGCGTTATGCGTTATGCTTTATGCGTTATGAGTTATGAGTTATACGGTATGAGTTATGCGTTATGCGTTATGCGTTATGCGTTATGCGTTATGCGTTATGCGTTATGCGTTATGCGTTATGCGTTATGCGTTATGCGTTATGCGTTATGCGTTATGCGTTATGCGTTATGCGTTATGCGTTATGCGTTATGCGTTATGCGTTATGCGTTATGCGTTATGCGTTATGCGTTATGCGTTATGCGTTATGCGTTATGCGTTATGCGTTATGCGTTATGCGTTATGCGTTATGCGTTATGCGTTATGCGTTATGCGTTATGCGTTATGCGTTATGCGTTATGCGTTATGCGTTATGCGTTATGCGTTATGCGTTATGCGTTATGCGTTATGCGATATGCTATATGCGTTATGCGTTATGCGTTATGCGTTATGCGTTGTGGGTTATACGTTTGCGTTATGCGTTATGCGTTATCCGTTATTCGTTATGCTTTATGCGTTATGCGTTATGCGATATGCGTTATGTGTTATGCGTTATGCGTTATGCGTTATGCGTTATGCGTTATGCTTTTGCGTTATGCGTTATGCGTTATGCGTTATGCGTAATACGTTTGCGTTATGCGTTATGCGTTATGCGTTATGCTTTATGCGTTATGCGTTATGCGTTATGCGTTATACGTTTGCGTTATGCGTTATGCGTTGTGCGTTATACGTTTGCGTTATGCGTTATGCGTTATGCGTTGTTCGTTATGCGTTATGCGTTGGGCGTAATACGTTTGCGTTATGCGTTATGCGTTATGCTTTATGCGTTATGCGTTATGCGTTATACGGTATGAGTTATGCGTTATTCGTTATGTGTTATGCGTTATGCGTTATGCGTTATGCGTTATGCGTTATGCGTTATGCGTTATGCGTTATGCGTTATGCGTTATGCGTTAACGTTATGCGTTATGCCTTTTGCGTTATGCGTTATGCGTTTTGCGTTATACGTTATGCTTTATGCGTTATGCGTTATGAGTTATACGTTATGCGTTATGCGTTATGCGTTATGCGTTATGCGTTATATGTTACGCGTTATGCGTTATGCGTTATGCGTTATGCGTTATGCGTTATGCGTTATGCGTTATGCGTAATGCGTTATGCGTTATGCGTTATGCGTTATGCGTTATGCGTTGTTCGTTATGCGTTATGCGTTGGGCGTAATACGTTTGCGTTATGCGTTATGCGTTATGCGTTATGCGTTATGCGTTATGCGTTATGCGTTATGCGTTATGCGTTATGCGTTATGCGTTATGCGTTCTGTGTTGTGCGTTGTGCGTTGTGCGATATGCGTTATGCGTTATGGGTTATGGGTTATGCGTTATGCTATATGCGTTATGCATTTTGCGTTATGCGTTATGCGTTATGCGTTATGCGTTATGCGTTATGCGTTATGCATTATGCGTTATGCGTTATGCGTTGTGCGTTTGCGTTATGCGTTAGGCGTTATGCGTTATGCGTTATGCGTTATGCGTTATGCGTTATGCGTTATGCGTTATGCGTTATGCGTTATGCGTTATGCGTTATGCGTTATGCGTTATGCGTTATGCGTTATGCGTTATGCGTTAGGCGTTCTGTGTTGTGCGTTGTGCGTTGTGCGATATGCGTTATGCGTTATGGGTTATGGGTTATGCGTTATGCTATATGCGTTATGCATTTTGCGTTATGCGTTATGCGTTATGCGTTATGCGTTATGCGTTATGCGTTATGCGTTATGCGTTATGCGTTATGCGTTATGCGTTATGCGTTATGCCTTATGCGTTATGCGTTATGCGTTATGCGTTATGCGTTATGTGTTATGCGTTATGCGTTATGCGTTATGCGTTATGCGTTATGCGTTATGCGTTATGCGTTATGCGTTATGCGTTATGCGTTATGCGTTATGCGTTATGCGTTATGCGTTATGCGTTATGCGTTATGCGTTAGGCGTTCTGTGTTGTGCGTTGTGCGTTGTGCGATATGCGTTATGCGTTATGGGTTATGGGTTATGCGTTATGCTATATGCGTTATGCATTTTGCGTTATGCGTTATGCGTTATGCGTTATGCGTTATGCGTTATGCATTATGCGTTATGCGTTATGCGTTGTGCGTTTGCGTTATGCGTTAGGCGTTATGCGTTATGCTTTATGCGTTATGAGTTATGAGTTATACGGTATGAGTTATGCGTTATGAGTTATGCGTTATGCGTTATGCGTTATGCGTTATGCGTTATGCGTTATGCGTTATGCGTTATGCGTTATGCGTTATGCGTTATGCGTTGTTCGTTATGCGTTATGCGTTGGGCGTAATACGTTTGCGTTATGCGTTATGCGTTATGCTTTATGCGTTATGCGTTATGCGTTATACGGTATGAGTTATGCGTTATTCGTTATGTGTTATGCGTTATGCGTTATGCGTTATGCGTTATGCGTTATGCGTTATGCGTTATGCGTTATGCGTTATGCGTTAACGTTATGCGTTATGCCTTTTGCGTTATGCGTTATGCGTTTTGCGTTATACGTTATGCTTTATGCGTTATGCGTTATGAGTTATACGTTATGCGTTATGCGTTATGCGTTATGCGTTGTTCGTTATGCGTTATGCGTTGGGCGTAATACGTTTGCGTTATGCGTTATGCGTTATGCGTTATGCGTTATGCGTTATGCGTTATGCGTTATGCGTTATGCGTTATGCGTTATGCGTTATGCGTTATGCGTTATGCGTTATGCGTTATGCGTTATGCGTTATGCGTTATGCGATATGCTATATGCGTTATGCGTTATGCGTTATGCGTTATGCGTTGTGGGTTATACGTTTGCGTTATGCGTTATGCGTTATCCGTTATTCGTTATGCTTTATGCGTTATGCGTTATGCGATATGCGTTATGCGTTATGCGTTATGCGTTATGCGTTATGCGTTATGCGTTATGCTGCGTTATGCGTTATGCGTTATGCGTTATGCGTAATACGTTTGCGTTATGCGTTATGCGTTATGCGTTATGCTTTATGCGTTATGCGTTATGCGTTATGCGTTATACGTTTGCGTTATGCGTTATGCGTTGTGCGTTATACGTTTGCGTTATGCGTTATGCGTTATGCGTTGTTCGTTATGCGTTATGCGTTGGGCGTAATACGTTTGCGTTATGCGTTATGCGTTATGCTTTATGCGTTATGCGTTATGCGTTATACGGTATGAGTTATGCGTTATTCGTTATGTGTTATGCGTTATGCGTTATGCGTTATGCGTTATGCGTTATGCGTTATGCGTTATGCGTTATGCGTTAACGTTATGCGTTATGCCTTTTGCGTTATGCGTTATGCGTTTTGCGTTATACGTTATGCTTTATGCGTTATGCGTTATGAGTTATACGTTATGCGTTATGCGTTATGCGTTATGCGTTATGCGTTATATGTTACGCGTTATGCGTTATGCGTTATGCGTTATGCGTTATGCGTTATGCGTTATGCGTTATGCGTTATGCGTAATGCGTTATGCGTTATGCGTTATGCGTTATGCGTTATGCGTTGTTCGTTATGCGTTATGCGTTGGGCGTAATACGTTTGCGTTATGCGTTATGCGTTATGCGTTATGCGTTATGCGTTATGCGTTATGCGTTATGCGTTATGCGTTATGCGTTATGCGTTATGCGTTCTGTGTTGTGCGTTGTGCGTTGTGCGATATGCGTTATGCGTTATGGGTTATGGGTTATGCGTTATGCTATATGCGTTATGCATTTTGCGTTATGCGTTATGCGTTATGCGTTATGCGTTATGCGTTATGCGTTATGCATTATGCGTTATGCGTTATGCGTTGTGCGTTTGCGTTATGCGTTAGGCGTTATGCGTTATGCTTTATGCGTTATGAGTTATGAGTTATACGGTATGAGTTATGCGTTATGAGTTATGCGTTATGCGTTATGCGTTATGCGTTATGCGTTATGCGTTATGCGTTATGCGTTATGCCTTATGCGTTATGCGTTATGCGTTATGCGTTATGCGTTATGTGTTATGCGTTATGCGTTATGCGTTATGCGTTATGCGTTATGCGTTATGCGTTATGCGTTATGCGTTATGCGTTATGCGTTATGCGTTATGCGTTATGCGTTATGCGTTATGCGTTATGCGTTATGCGTTATGCGTTATGCGTTCTGTGTTGTGCGTTGTGCGTTGTGCGATATGCGTTATGCGTTATGGGTTATGGGTTATGCGTTATGCTATATGCGTTATGCATTTTGCGTTATGCGTTATGCGTTATGCGTTATGCGTTATGCGTTATGCATTATGCGTTATGCGTTATGCGTTGTGCGTTTGCGTTATGCGTTAGGCGTTATGCGTTATGCTTTATGCGTTATGAGTTATGAGTTATACGGTATGAGTTATGCGTTATGAGTTATGCGTTATGCGTTATGCGTTATGCGTTATGCGTTATGCGTTATGCGTTATGCGTTATGCGTTATGCGTTATGCGTTATGCGTTATGCGTTATGCGTTGTTCGTTATGCGTTATGCGTTGGGCGTAATACGTTTGCGTTATGCGTTATGCGTTATGCTTTATGCGTTATGCGTTATGCGTTATACGGTATGAGTTATGCGTTATTCGTTATGTGTTATGCGTTATGCGTTATGCGTTATGCGTTATGCGTTATGCGTTATGCGTTATGCGTTATGCGTTATGCGTTAACGTTATGCGTTATGCCTTTTGCGTTATGCGTTATGCGTTTTGCGTTATACGTTATGCTTTATGCGTTATGCGTTATGAGTTATACGTTATGCGTTATGCGTTATGCGTTATGCGTTGTTCGTTATGCGTTATGCGTTGGGCGTAATACGTTTGCGTTATGCGTTATGCGTTATGCGTTATGCGTTATGCGTTATGCGTTATGCGTTATGCGTTATGCGTTATGCGTTATGCGTTCTGTGTTGTGCGTTGTGCGTTGTGCGATATGCGTTATGCGTTATGGGTTATGGGTTATGCGTTATGCTATATGCGTTATGCATTTTGCGTTATGCGTTATGCGTTATGCGTTATGCGTTATGCGTTATGCATTATGCGTTATGCGTTATGCGTTGTGCGTTTGCGTTATGCGTTAGGCGTTATGCGTTATGCTTTATGCGTTATGAGTTATGAGTTATACGGTATGAGTTATGCGTTATGCGTTATGCGTTATGCGTTATGCGTTATGCGTTATGCGTTATGCGTTATGCGTTATGCGTTATGCGTTATGCGTTATGCGTTATGCGTTATGCGTTATGCGTTATGCGTTATGCGTTATGCGTTATGCGTTATGCGTTATGCGTTATGCGTTATGCGTTATGCGTTATGCGTTATGCGTTATGCGTTATGCGTTATGCGTTATGCGATATGCGTTATGCGTTATGCGTTATGCGTTATGCGTTATGCGTTATGCGTTATGCGTTATGCGTTATGCGTTCTGCGTTGTGCGTTCTGCGTTATGAGTTATGCGTTATGCGTTATGGGTTATGCGTTATGGGTTATGGGTTATGCGTTATGCGTTATGCGTTATGCGTTCTGCGTTGTGCGTTATGCGTTATGCGTTATGCGTTATGCGTTATGCGTTATGGGTTATGGGTTATGCGTTATGCGTTATGCGTTATGCGTTATGCGTTATGCGTTATGCGTTATGCGTTATGCGTTATGCGTTATGCGTTATGCGTTATGCGTTATGCGTTATGCGTTATACGTTTGCGTTATGCGTTATGCGTTGTGCGTTATACGTTTGCGTTATGCGTTATGCGTTGTTCGTTATGCGTTATGCGTTGGGCGTAATACGTTTGCGTTATGCGTTATGCGTTATGCTTTATGCGTTATGCGTTATGCGTTATACGGTATGAGTTATGCGTTATTCGATATGTGTTATGCGTTATGCGTTATGCGTTATGCGTTATGCGTTAACGTTATGCGTTATGCCTTTTGCGTTATGCGTTATGCGTTTTGCGTTATACGTTATGCTTTATGCGTTATGCGTTATGAGTTATACGTTATGCGTTATGCGTTATGCGTTATGCGTTATATGTTATGCGTTATGCGTTATGCGTTATGCGTTATGCGTTATGCGTTATGCGTTATGCGTTATGCGTTATGCGTAATGCGTTATGCGTTATGCGTTATGCGTTATGCGTTATGCGTTATGCGTTGTTCGTTATGCGTTATGCGTTGGGCGTAATACGTTTGCGTTATGCGTTATGCGTTATGCGTTATGCGTTATGCGTTATGCGTTATGCGTTATGCGTTATGCGTTATGCGTTATGCGTTATGCGTTATGCGTTATGCGTTATGCGTTATGCGTTATGCGTTCTGTGTTGTGCGTTGTGCGTTGTGCGATATGCGTTATGCGTTATGGGTTATGGGTTATGCGTTATGCTATATGCGTTATGCGTTATGCGTTATGCGTTAACGTTATGCGTTATGCCTTTTGCGTTATGCGTTATGCGTTTTGCGTTATACGTTATGCTTTATGCGTTATGCGTTATGAGTTATACGTTATGCGTTATGCGTTATGCGTTATGCGTTGTTCGTTATGCGTTATGCGTTGGGCGTAATACGTTTGCGTTATGCGTTATGCGTTATGCGTTATGCGTTATGCGTTATGCGTTATGCGTTATGCGTTATGCGTTATGCGTTATGCGTTATGCGTTATGCGTTATGCGTTCTGTGTTGTGCGTTGTGCGTTGTGCGATATGCGTTATGCGTTATGGGTTATGGGTTATGCGTTATGCTATATGCGTTATGCATTTTGCGTTATGCGTTATGCGTTATGCGTTATGCGTTATGCGTTATGCATTATGCGTTATGCGTTATGCGTTGTGCGTTTGCGTTATGCGTTAGGCGTTATGCGTTATGCTTTATGCGTTATGAGTTATGAGTTATACGGTATGAGTTATGCGTTATGAGTTATGCGTTATGCGTTATGCGTTATGCGTTATGCGTTATGCGTTATGCGTTATGCGTTATGCGTTATGCCTTATGCGTTATGCGTTATGCGTTATGCGTTATGCGTTATGCGTTATGCGTTATGCGTTATGCGTTATGCGTTATGCGTTTTGCGTTATGCGTTATGCGTTATGCGTTATGCGTTATGCGTTATGCGTTATGCGTTATGCGTTATGCGTTATGCGTTATGCGTTATGCGTTATGGGTTATGGGTTATGCGTTATGCGTTATGCGTTATGCGTTATGCGTTATGCGTCATGCGTTATGCGTTATGCGTTATGCGTTATGCGTTATACGTTTGCGTTATGCGTTATGCGTTGTGCGTTATACGTTTGCGTTATGCGTTATGCGTTGTTCGTTATGCGTTATGCGTTGGGCGTAATACGTTTGCGTTATGCGTTATGCGTTATGCTTTATGCGTTATGCGTTATGCGTTATACGGTATGAGTTATGCGTTATTCGATATGTGTTATGCGTTATGCGTTATGCGTTATGCGTTATGCGTTATGCGTTATGCGTTATGCGTTATGCGTTAACGTTATGCGTTATGCCTTTTGCGTTATGCGTTATGCGTTTTGCGTTATACGTTATGCTTTATGCGTTATGCGTTATGAGTTATACGTTATGCGTTATGCGTTATGCGTTATGCGTTATATGTTATGCGTTATGCGTTATGCGTTATGCGTTATGCGTTATGCGTTATGCGTTATGCGTTATGCGTTATGCGTTATGCGTTATGCGTAATGCGTTATGCGTTATGCGTTATGCGTTATGCGTTATGCGTTATGCGTTGTTCGTTATGCGTTATGCGTTGGGCGTAATACGTTTGCGTTATGCGTTATGCGTTATGCGTTATGCGTTATGCGTTATGCGTTATGCGTTATGCGTTATGCGTTATGCGTTATGCGTTATGCGTTATGCGTTATGCGTTATGCGTTATGCGTTATCCGTTATGCGTTATGCGTTATGCGTTCTGTGTTGTGCGTTGTGCGTTGTGCGATATGCGTTATGCGTTATGGGTTATGGGTTATGCGTTATGCTATATGCGTTATGCATTTTGCGTTATGCGTTATGCGTTATGCGTTATGCGTTATGCGTTATGCGTTATGCGTTATGCATTATGCGTTATGCGTTATGCGTTGTGCGTTTGCGTTATGCGTTAGGCGTTATGCGTTATGCTTTATGCTTTATGCGTTATGAGTTATGAGTTATACGATATGAGTTATGCGTTATGCGTTGTGCGATATGCGTTATGCGTTATGGGTTATGGGTTATGCGTTATGCTATATGCGTTATGCATTTTGCGTTATGCGTTATGCGTTATGCGTTATGCGTTATGCGTTATGCATTATGCGTTATGCGTTATGCGTTGTGCGTTTGCGTTATGCGTTAGGCGTTATGCGTTATGCTTTATGCGTTATGAGTTATGAGTTATACGGTATGAGTTATGCGTTATGAGTTATGCGTTATGCGTTATGCGTTATGCGTTATGCGTTATGCGTTATGCGTTATGCGTTATGCGTTATGCCTTATGCGTTATGCGTTATGCGTTATGCGTTATGCGTTATGCGTTATGCGTTATGCGTTATGCGTTATGCGTTATGCGTTATGCGTTATGCGTTATGCGTTATGCGTTATGCGTTATGCGTTATGCGTTATGCGTTATGCGTTATGCGTTATGCGTTATGCGTTATGCGTTATGCGTTATGCGTTATGCGTTATGCGTTATGCGTTATGCGTTATGCGTTATGCGTTCTGCGTTGTGCGTTCTGCGTTATGCGTTATGCGTTATGCGTTATGGGTTATGCGTTATGGGTTATGGGTTATGCGTTATGCGTTATGCGTTATGCGTTCTGCGTTATGCGTTATGCGTTGGGCGTAATACGTTTGCGTTATGCGTTATGCATTATGCGTTATGCGTTATGCGTTATGCGTTATGCGTTATGCGTTATGCGTTATGCGTTATGCGTTCTGTGTTGTGCGTTGTGCGTTGTGCGATATGCGTTATGCGTTATGGGTTATGGGTTATGCGTTATGCTATATGCGTTATGCATTTTGCGTTATGCGTTATGCGTTATGCGTTATGCGTTATGCGTTATGCGTTATGCATTATGCGTTATGCGTTATGCGTTGTGCGTTTGCGTTATGCGTTAGGCGTTATGGGTTATGCGTTATGGGTTATGGGTTATGCGTTATGCGTTATGCGTTATGCGTTCTGCGTTGTGCGTTATGCGTTATGCGTTATGCGTTATGCGTTATGCGTTATGGGTTATGGGTTATGCGTTATGCGTTATGCGTTATGCGTTATGCGTTATGCGTTATGCGTTATGCGTTATGCGTTATGCGTTATGCGTTATGCGTTATGCGTTATGCGTTATACGTTTGCGTTATGCGTTATGCGTTGTGCGTTATACGTTTGCGTTATGCGTTATGCGTTGTTCGTTATGCGTTATGCGTTGGGCGTAATACGTTTGCGTTATGCGTTATGCGTTATGCTTTATGCGTTATGCGTTATGCGTTGTACGGTATGAGTTATGCGTTATTCGATATGTGTTATGCGTTATGCGTTATGCGTTATGCGTTATGCGTTATGCGTTATGCGTTATGCGTTAACGTTATGCGTTATGCCTTTTGCGTTATGCGTTTTGCGTTATACGTTATGCTTTATGCGTTATGCGTTATGAGTTATACGTTATGCGTTATGCGTTATGCGTTATGCGTTATATGTTATGCGTTATGCGTTATGCGTTATGCGTTATGCGTTATGCGTTATGCGTAATGCGTTATGCGTTATGCGTTATGCGTTATGCGTTATGCGTTATGCGTTGTTCGTTATGCGTTATGCGTTGGGCGTAATACGTTTGCGTTATGCGTTATGCGTTATGCGTTATGCGTTATGCGTTATGCGTTATGCGTTATGCGTTATGCGTTATGCGTTATGCGTTATGCGTTATGCGTTATGCGTTATGCGTTATGCGTTATGCGTTATGCGTTCTGTGTTGTGCGTTGTGCGTTGTGCGATATGCGTTATGCGTTATGGGTTATGGGTTATGCGTTATGCTATATGCGTTATGCATTTTGCGTTATGCGTTATGCGTTATGCGTTATGCGTTATGCGTTATGCATTATGCGTTATGCGTTATGCGTTGTGCGTTTGCGTTATGCGTTAGGCGTTATGCGTTATGCTTTATGCGTTATGAGTTATGAGTTATACGGTATGAGTTATGCGTTATGAGTTATGCGTTATGCGTTATGCGTTATGCGTTATGCGTTATGCGTTATGCGTTATGCGTTATGCCTTATGCGTTATGCGTTATGCGTTATGCGTTATGCGTTATGCGTTATGCGTTATGCGTTATGCGTTATGCGTTATGCGTTATGCGTTATGCGTTATGCGTTATGCGTTATGCGTTATGCGTTATGCGTTATGCGTTATGCGTTATGCGTTATGCGTTATGCGTTATGCGTTATGCGTTATGCGTTATGCGTTATGCGTTCTGCGTTGTGCGTTCTGCGTTATGCGTTATGCGTTATGCGTTATGGGTTATGCGTTATGGGTTATGGGTTATGCGTTATGCGTTATGCGTTATGCGTTCTGCGTTGTGCGTTATGCGTTATGCGTTATGCGTTATGCGTTATGCGTTATGGGTTATGGGTTATGCGTTATGCGTTATGCGTTATGCGTTATGCGTTATGCGTTATGCGTTATGCGTTATGCGTTATGCGTTATGCGTTATGCGTTATGCGTTATGCGTTATGCGTTATACGTTTGCGTTATGCGTTATGCGTTGTGCGTTATACGTTTGCGTTATGCGTTATGCGTTGTTCGTTATGCGTTATGCGTTGGGCGTAATACGTTTGCGTTATGCGTTATGCGTTATGCTTTATGCGTTATGCGTTATGCGTTGTACGGTATGAGTTATGCGTTATTCGATATGTGTTATGCGTTATGCGTTATGCGTTATGCGTTATGCGTTATGCGTTATGCGTTATGCGTTAACGTTATGCGTTATGCCTTTTGCGTTATGCGTTTTGCGTTATACGTTATGCTTTATGCGTTATGCGTTATGAGTTATACGTTATGCGTTATGCGTTATGCGTTATGCGTTATATGTTATGCGTTATGCGTTATGCGTTATGCGTTATGCGTTATGCGTAATGCGTTATGCGTTATGCGTTATGCGTTATGCGTTATGCGTTATGCGTTGTTCGTTATGCGTTATGCGTTGGGCGTAACACGTTTGCGTTATGCGTTATGCGTTATGCGTTATGCGTTATGCGTTATGCGTTATGCGTTATGCGTTATGGGTTATGCGTTATGCGTTATGCGTTATGCGTTATGCGTTATGCGTTATGCGTTATGCGTTATGCGTTATGCGTTATGCGTTATGCGTTATGCGTTATGCGTTCTGTGTTGTGCGTTGTGCGTTGTGCGATATGCGTTATGCGTTATGGGTTATGGGTTATGCGTTATGCTATATGCGTTATGCATTTTGCGTTATGCGTTATGCGTTATGCGTTATGCGTTATGCGTTATGCGTTATGCATTATGCGTTATGCGTTATGCGTTGTGCGTTTGCGTTATGCGTTAGGCGTTATGCGTTATGCTTTATGCTTTATGCGTTATGAGTTATGAGTTATACGGTATGAGTTATGCGTTATGCGTTATGCGTTATGCGTTATGCGTTATGCGTTATGCGTTATGCGTTATGCGTTATGCGTTATGCGTTATGCGTTATGCGTTATGCGTTATGCGTTATGCGTTATGCGTTATGCGTTATGCGTTATGCGTTATGCGTTATGCGTTATGCGTTATGCGTTATGCGTTATGCTTTATGCGTTATGCGTTATGCGTTATGCGTTATGCGTTATGCGTTATGCGTTCTGTGTTGTGCGTTGTGCGTTGTGCGTTGTGCGATATGCGTTATGCGTTATGGGTTATGGGTTATGCGTTATGCTATATGCGTTATGCATTTTGCGTTATGCGTTATGCGTTATGCGTTATGCGTTATGCGTTATGCGTTATGCATTATGCGTTATGCGTTATGCGTTGTGCGTTTGCGTTATGCGTTAGGCGTTAGGCGTTATGCGTTATGCTTTATGCTTTATGCGTTATGAGTTATGAGTTATACGGTATGAGTTATGCGTTATGCGTTATGCGTTATGCGTTATGCGTTATGCGTTATGCGTTATGCGTTATGCGTTATGCGTTATGCGTTATGCGTTATGCGTTATGCGTTATGCGTTATGCGTTATGCGTTATGCGTTATGCGTTATGCGTTATGCGTTATGCGTTATGCGTTATGCGTTATGCGTTATGCGTTATGCGTTATGCGTTCTGCGTTGTGCGTTATGCGTTATGCGTTATGCGTTATGCGTTATGCGTTATGGGTTATGGGTTATGCGTTATGCGTTATGCGTTATGCGTTATGCGTTCTGGGTTGTGCGTTATGCGTTATGCGTTATGCGTTATGCGTTATGCGTTATGGGTTATGGGTTATGCGTTATGCGTTATGCGTTATGCGTTATGCGTTATGCTTTATGCGTTATGCGTTATGCGTTATGCGTTATGCGTTATGCGTTATGCATTTTGCGTTATGCGTTATGCGTAATACGTTTGCGTTATGCGTTATGCGTTATGCTTTATGCGTTATGCGTTATGCGTTATGCGTTATACGTTTGCGTTATGCGTTATGCGTTATGCGTTATGCGTTATGCTTTATGCGTTATGCGTTATGCGTTATACGTTTGCGTTGTGCGTTATGCGTTGGGCGTAATACGTTTGCGTTATGCGTTATGCGTTATGCGTTATGCGTTATGCGTTATGCGTTATGCGTTATGCGTTATGCGTTATGCGTTATGCATTATGCGTTATGCGTTATGCGTTGTGCGTTTGCGTTATGCGTTAGGCGTTATGCGTTATGCTTTATGCTTTATGCGTTATGAGTTATGAGTTATACGGTATGAGTTATGCGTTATGCGTTATGCGTTATGCGTTATGCGTTATGCGTTATGCGTTATGCGTTATGCGTTATGCGTTATGCGTTATGCGTTATGCGTTATGCGTTATGCGTTATGCGTTATGCGTTATGCGTTATGCGTTATGCGTTATGCGTTATGCTTTATGCGTTATGCGTTATGCGTTATGCGTTATGCGTTATGCGTTATGCGTTCTGTGTTGTGCGTTGTGCGTTGTGCGTTGTGCGATATGCGTTATGCGTTATGGGTTATGGGTTATGCGTTATGCTATATGCGTTATGCATTTTGCGTTATGCGTTATGCGTTATGCGTTATGCGTTATGCATTATGCGTTATGCGTTATGCGTTGTGCGTTTGCGTTATGCGTTAGGCGTTAGGCGTTATGCGTTATGCTTTATGCTTTATGCGTTATGAGTTATGAGTTATACGGTATGAGTTATGCGTTATGCGTTATGCGTTATGCGTTATGCGTTATGCGTTATGCGTTATGCGTTATGCGTTATGCGTTATGCGTTATGCGTTATGCGTTATGCGTTATGCGTTATGCGTTATGCGTTATGCGTTATGCGTTATGCGTTATGCGTTATGCGTTATGCGTTATGCGTTATGCGTTATGCGTTATGCGTTATGCGTTATGCGTTCTGCGTTGTGCGTTATGCGTTATGCGTTATGCGTTATGGGTTATGGGTTATGCGTTATGCGTTATGCGTTATGCGTTATGCGTTCTGGGTTGTGCGTTATGCGTTATGCGTTATGCGTTATGCGTTATGCGTTATGGGTTATGGGTTATGCGTTAAGCGTTATGCGTTATGCGTTATGCGTTATGCTTTATGCGTTATGCGTTATGCGTTATGCGTTATGCGTTATGCGTTATGCGTTATGCATTTTGCGTTATGCGTTATGCGTAATACGTTTGCGTTATGCGTTATGCGTTATGCTTTATGCGTTATGCGTTATGCGTTATGCGTTATACGTTTGCGTTATGCGTTATGCGTTATGCGTTATGCGTTATGCTTTATGCGTTATGCGTTATGCGTTATGCGTTATACGTTTGCGTTGTGCGTTATGCGTTGGGCGTAATACGTTTGCGTTATGCGTTATGCGTTATGCGTTATGCGTTATGCGTTATGCGTTATGCGTTATGCGTTATGCGTTATGCGTTATGCGTTATGCGTTATGCGTTGGGCGTAATACGTTTGCGTTATGCGTTATGCGTTATGCTTTATGCGTTATGCGTTATGCGTTATACGGTATGAGTTATGCGTTATTCGTTATGCGTTATGCGTTATGCGTTATGCGTTATGCGTTATGCGTTATGCGTTAACGTTATGCGTTATGCCTTTTGCGTTATGCGTTATGCGTTTTGCGTTATACGTTATGCTTTATGCGTTGTGCGTTATGAGTTATACGTTATGCGTTATGCGTTATGCGTTATGCGTTATGCGTTATGCGTTATATGGTATGCGTTATGCGTTATGCGTTATGCGTTATGCGTTGTGCGTTTGCGTTATGCGTTAGGCGTTAGGCGTTATGCGTTATGCTTTATGCTTTATGCGTTATGAGTTATGAGTTATACGGTATGAGTTATGCGTTATGCGTTATGCGTTATGCGTTATGCGTTATGCGTTATGCGTTATGCGTTATGCGTTATGCGTTATGCGTTATGCGTTATGCGTTATGCGTTCTGCGTTCTGCGTTATGCGTTATGCGTTATGCGTTATGCGTTATGGGTTATGGGTTATGCGTTATGCGTTATGCGTTATGCGTTATGCGTTCTGGGTTGTGCGTTATGCGTTATGCGTTATGCGTTATGCGTTATGCGTTATGGGTTATGGGTTATGCGTTATGCGTTATGCGTTATGCGTTATGCGTTATGCTTTATGCGTTATGCGTTATGCGTTATGCGTTATGCGTTATGCGTTATGCATTTTGCGTTATGCGTTATGCGTAATACGTTTGCGTTATGCGTTATGCGTTATGCTTTATGCGTTATGCGTTATGCGTTATGCGTTATACGTTTGCGTTATGCGTTATGCGTTATGCGTTATGCGTTATGCGTTATGCATTTTGCGTTATGCGTTATGCGTAATACGTTTGCGTTATGCGTTATGCGTTATGCTTTATGCGTTATGCGTTATGCGTTATGCGTTATGCGTTATGCGTTATGCGTTATATGGTATGCGTTATGCGTTATGCGTTGTGCGTTTGCGTTATGCGTTAGGCGTTAGGCGTTATGCGTTATGCTTTATGCTTTATGCGTTATGAGTTATGAGTTATACGGTATGAGTTATGCGTTATGCGTTATGCGTTATGCGTTATGCGTTATGCGTTATGCGTTATGGGTTATGGGTTATGCGTTATGCGTTATGCGTTATGCGTTATGCGTTATGCTTTATGCGTTATGCGTTATGCGTTATGCGTTATGCGTTATGCGTTATGCATTTTGCGTTATGCGTTATGCGTAATACGTTTGCGTTATGCGTTATGCGTTATGCTTTATGCGTTATGCGTTATGCGTTATGCGTTATACGTTTGCGTTATGCGTTATGCGTTATGCGTTATGCGTTATGCTTTATGCGTTATGCGTTATGCGTTATGCGTTATACGTTTGCGTTATGCGTTATGCGTTGGGCGTAATACGTTTGCGTTATGCGTTATGCGTTATGCGTTATGCGTTATGCGTTATGCGTTATGCGTTATGCGTTATGCGTTGGGCGTAATACGTTTGCGTTATGCGTTATGCGTTATGCTTTATGCGTTATGCGTTATGCGTTATACGGTATGAGTTATGCGTTATTCGTTATGCGTTATGCGTTATGCGTTATGCGTTATGCGTTATGCGTTATGCGTTAACGTTATGCGTTATGCCTTTTGCGTTATGCGTTATGCGTTTTGCGTTATACGTTATGCTTTATGCGTTATGCGTTATGAGTTATACGTTATGCGTTATGCGTTATGCGTTATGCGTTATGCGTTATGCGTTATGCGTTATGCGTTATGCGTTATGCGTTATGCGTTAACGTTATGCGTTATGCCTTTTGCGTTATGCGTTATGCGTTTTGCGTTATACGTTATGCTTTATGCGTTATGCGTTATGAGTTATACGTTATGCGTTATGCGTTATGCGTTATGCGTTATGCGTTATGCGTTATATGGTATGCGTTATGCGTTATGCGTTATGCGTTATGCGTTGTGCGTTTGCGTTATGCGTTATGCTTTATGCTTTATGCGTTATGAGTTATGAGTTATACGGTATGAGTTATGCGTTATGCGTTATGCGTTATGCGTTATGCGTTATGCGTTATGCGTTATGCGTTATGCGTTATGCGTTATGCGTTATGCGTTATGCGTTATGCGTTATGCGTTATGCGTTATGCGTTATGCGTTATGCGTTATGCGTTATGCGTTATGCGTTATGCGTTATGCGTTATGCGTTATGCGTTATGCGTTATGCGTTGTGCGTTATGCGTTATGCGTTATGCGTTACGCGTTATGGGTTATGGGTTATGCGTTATGCGTTATGCGTTATGCGTTATGCGTTATGCGTTCTGCGTTGTGCGTTATGCGTTATGCGTTATGCGTTATGCGTTATGCGTTATGGGTTATGGGTTATGCGTTATGCGTTATGCGTTATGCGTTATGCGTTATGCGTTATGCTTTATGCGTTATGCGTTATGCGTTATGTTTTATGCGTTATGCGTTATGCATTTTGCGTTATGCGTTATGCGTAATACGTTTGCGTTATGCGTTATGCGTTATGCGTTATGCTTTATGCGTTATGCGTTATGCGTTATACGTTTGCGTTATGCGTTATGCGTTATGCGTTATGCGTTATGCTTTATGCGTTATGCGTTATGCGTTATGCGTTATACGTTTGCGTTATGCGTTATGCGTTGGGCGTAATACGTTTGCGTTATGCGTTATGCGTTATGCGTTATGCGTTATGCGTTATGCGTTATGCGTTATGCGTTATGCGTTGGGCGTAATACGTTTGCGTTATGCGTTATGCGTTATGCTTTATGCGTTATGCGTTATGCGTTATACGGTATGAGTTATGCGTTATTCGTTATGCGTTATGCGTTTTGCGTTATGCGTTATGCGTTATGCGTTATGCGTTATGCGTTATGCGTTAACGTTATGCGTTATGCCTTTTGCGTTATGCGTTATGCGTTTTGCGTTATACGTTATGCTTTATGCGTTATGCGTTATGCGTTATGCGTTATGCGTTATGCGTTATGCGTTATGCGTTATGCGTTATGCGTTATGCGTTCTGTGTTGTGCGTTGTGCGTTGTGCGATATGCGTTATGCGTTATGGGTTATGGGTTGTGCGTTATGCTATATGCGTTATGCATTTTGCGTTATGCGTTATGCGTTATGCGTTATGCGTTATGTATTATGCGTTATGCGTTATGCGTTGTGCGTTTGCGTTATGCGTTAGGCGTTACGCGTGATCCATTATGCGTTATGCGTTATGCGTTATGCGTTATGCGTTATACGTTATGCGTTATGCGTTATGCGTTATGCGTTATGCGTTATGCGTGATGCGTTATGCGTTATGCGTTATGCGTTATGCGTTATGCGTTATGCGTTATGCGTTATGCGTAATACGTTATGCGTTATGCGTTATGCGTTATGCGTTATGCGTTGTTCGTTATGCGTTATGCGTTGGGCGTAATACGTTTGCGTTATGCGTTATGCGTTATGCGTTATGCGTTATGCGTTATGCGTTATGCGTTATGCGTTATGCGTTATGCGTTATGCGTTATGCATTATGCGTTGGGCGTAATACGTTTGCGTTATGCGTTATGCGTTATGCTTTATGCGTTATGCGTTATACGGTATGAGTTATGCGATATTCGTTATGCGTTATGCGTTATGCGTTATATGTTATGCGTTATGCGTTATGCGTTATGCGTTACGCATTATGCGTTATGCGTTATGCGTTATGCGTTATGCGTTATGCGTAATGCGTTATGCGTTATGCGTTATACGTCATGCTTTATGCGTTATGCGTTATGAGTTATACGTTATGCGTTATGCGTTATGCGTTATGCGTTATATGTTATGCGTTATGCGTTATGCGTTATGCGTTGTTCGTTATGCGTTATGCGGTGGGCGTAATACGTTTGCGTTATGCGTTATGCGTTATGCTTTTTGCGTTATGCGTTATGAGTTATACGTTATGCGTTATGCGTTATGCTTTATGCGTTATGAGTTATGAGTTATACGGTATGAGTTATGCGTTATGCGTTATGCGTTATGCGTTATGCGTTATGCGTTATGCGTTATGCGTTATGCGTTATTCGTTATGCGTTATGCGTTATGCGTTATGCGTTATGCGTTATGCGTTATGCGTTATGCGTTATGAGTTATACGTTATGCGTTATGCGTTATGCGTTATGCGTTATGCGTTATGCGTTATGCGTTATGCGTAATGCGTTATGCGTTATGCGTTAAGCGTTATGCGTTATGCGTTATGCGTTGTTCGTTATGCGTTATGCGTTATGCGTTATGCGTTATGCGTGATGCGTTATGCTTTTTGCGTTATGCGTTATGCGTTATGCGTTATGCGTTATGCGTTATGCGTAATGCGTTATGCGTTATGCGTTATGCGTTATGCGTTATGCGTTATGCGTTATGCGTTATGCGTTATGCGTTATGCGTTATGCGTTATGCGTTATGCGTTATGCGTTATGCGTTATGCGTTATGCGTTATGCGTTATGCGTTATGCGTTATGAGTTATACGTTATGCGTTAAACGTTATGCGTTATGCTTTATGCGTTATGCGTTATACGTTATGCGTTATGCGTTATGCGTTATGCGTTATGCGTTATGCGTTATGCGTTATGCGTTATGCGTTATGCGTTATGCGTTATGCGTTACGCGTTACGCGTTATGCGTTATGCGTTATGCGTTATGCGTTATGCGTTATGCGTTATGCGTTATGCGTTATGCGTTATGCGTTGTTCGTTATCGTTATGCGTTGGGCGTAATACGTTTGCGTTATGCGTTATGCGTTATGCGTTATGCGTTATGCGTTATGCGTTATGCGTTATGCGTTATGCGTTATACGTTATGCGTTATGCGTTATGCGTTATGCGTTATGCGTTATGCGTTATGCGTTATGTGTTATGCGTTATGCGTTATGCGTTATGCGTTATGCGTTACGCGTTACGCGTTATGCGTTATGCGTTTTGCGTTATGCGTTATGCGTTATGCGTTATGCGTTATGCGTTATGCGTTATGCGTTGTTCGTTATTCGTTATGCGTTGGGCGTAATACGTTTGCGTTATGCGTTATGCGTTATGCGTTATGCGTTATGCGTTATGCGTTATGCGTTATGCGTTATGCGTTATGCGTTATGCGTTATGCGTTATGCGTTCTGTGTTGTGCGTTGTGCGTTGTGCGATATGCGTTATGCGTTATGGGTTATGGGTTATGCGTTATGCTATATGCGTTATGCATTTTGCATTATGCGTTATGCGTTATCCGTTATGCGTTATGCGTTATGCGTTATGCATTATGCGTTATGCGTTATGCGTTGTGCGTTTGCGTTATGCGTTAGGCGTTATGCGTTATGCTTTATGCGTTATGAGTTATGAGTTATACGGTATGAGTTATGCGTTATGCGTTATGCGTTATGCGTTAGGCGTTATGCGTTATGCTTTATGCGTTATGAGTTATGAGTTATACGGTATGAGTTATGCGTTATGCGTTATGCGTTATGCGTTATGCGTTATGCGTTATGCGTTATACGTTATGCGTTATGCGTTATGCGTTATGCGTTATGCGTTATGCGTTATGCGTTATGCGTTATGCGTTATGCGTTATGCGTTATGCGTTATACGTTATGCGTTATGCGTTATGCGTTATGCGTTATGCGTTATGCGTTATGCGTTATGCGTTATACGTTATGCGTTATGCGTTATGCGTTATGCGTTATGCGTTATGCGTTATGCGTTATGCGTAATACGTTATGCGTTATGCGTTATGCGTTGTTCGTTATGCGTTATGCGTTGGGCGTAATACGTTTGCGTTATGCGTTATGCGTTATGCGTTATGCGTTATGCGTTATGCGTTATGCGTTATGCGTTATGCGTTATGCGTTATGCGTTATGCGTTGGGCGTAATACGTTTGCGTTATGCGTTATGCGTTATGCTTTATGCGTTATGCGTTATGCGTTATACGGTATGAGTTATGCGTTATTCGTTATGCGTTATGCGTTATGCGTTATGCGTTATGCGTTATGCGTTATGCATTATGCGTTATGCGTTATGCGTTGTGCGTTTGCGTTATGCGTTAGGCGTTATGCGTTATGCTTTATGCGTTATGAGTTATGAGTTATACGGTATGAGTTATGCGTTATGCGTTATGCGTTATGCGTTATGCGTTATGCGTTATGCGTTATGCGTTATGCGTTATGCGTTATTCGTTATGCGTTATGCGTTATGCGTTATGCGTTATGCGTTATGCGTTATGCGTTATGCGTTATGCGTTATGAGTTATGCGTTATGCGTTATGCGTTATGCGTTATGCGTTATGCGTTATGCGTTATGCGTAATGCGTTATGCGTTATGCGTTAAGCGTTATGCGTTATGCGTTATGCGTTGTTCGTTATGCGTTATGCGTTATGCGTTATGCGTTATGCGTTATGCGTGATGCGTTATGCTTTTTGCGTTATGCGTTATGCGTTATGCGTTATGCGTTATGCGTTATGCGTTATGCATTATGCGTAATGCGTTATGCGTTATGCGTTATGCGTTATGCGTTATGCGGTATGCGTTATGCGTTATGCGTTATGCGTTATGCGTTATGCGTTATGCGTTATGCGTTATGCGTTATGAGTTATACGTTATGCGTTAAACGTTATGCGTTATGCTTTATGCGTTATGCGTTATACGTTATGCGTTATGCGTTATGCGTTATGCGTTATGCGTTATGCGTTATGCGTTATGCGTTATGCGTTATGCGTTATGCGTTATGCGTTATGCGTTACGCGTTACGCGTTATGCGTTATGCGTTATGCGTTATGCGTTATGCGTTATGCGTTATGCGTTATGCGTTATGCGTTATGCTTTATGCGTTATGCGTAATACGTTATGCGTTATGCGTTATGCGTTATGCGTTATGCGTTGTTCGTTATGCGTTATGCGTTGGGCGTAATACGTTTGCGTTATGCGTTATGCGTTATGCGTTATGCGTTATGCGTTATGCGTTATGAGTTATACGTTATGCGTTATGCGTTATGCGTTATGCGTTATGCGTTATGCGTAATGCGTTATGCGTAATGCGTTATGCGTTATGCGTTATGCGTTATGCGTTATGCGTTATGCGTTATGCGTTATGAGTTATACGTTATGCGTTATGCGTTATGCGTTATGCGTTATGCGTTATGCGTAATGCGTTATGCGTTATGCGTTAAGCGTTATGCGTTATGCGTTATGCGTTATGCCTTATGCGTTATGCATTTTGCGTTATGCGTTATACGTTATGCGTTATGCGTTATGCGTTATGCGTTATGCATTATGCGTTATGCGTTATGCGTTTGCGTTTGCGTTATGCGTTAGGCGTTATGCGTTATGCTTTATGCGTTATGAGTTATGAGTTATACGGTATGAGTTATGCGTTATGCGTTATGCGTTATGCGTTATGCGTTATGCGTTATTCGTTATGCGTTATGCGTTATGCGTTATGCGTTATGCGTTATGCGTTATGCGTTATGAGTTATACGTTATGCGTTATGCGTTATGCGTTATGCGTTATGCGTTATGCGTAATGCGTTATGCGTTATGCGTTAAGCGTTATGCGTTATGCGTTATGCGTTGTTCGTTATGCGTTATGCGTTTTGCGTTATGCGTTATGCGTTATGCGTGTTGCGTTATGCTTTTTGCGTTATGCGTTATGCGTTATGCGTTATGCGTTATGCGTTATGCGTAATGCGTTATGCGTTATGCGTTATGCGTTATGCGTTATGCGTTATGCGTTATGCGTTATGCGTTATGCGTTATGCGTTATGCGTTATGCGTTATGCGTTATGCGTTATGCGTTATGCGTTATGCGTTATGCGTTATGCGTTATGCGTTATGCGTTATGCTTTATGCGTTATTCGTTATGCGTTATGCGTTATGCGTTATGCGTTATGCGTTATGCGTTATGCGTTATGCGTTATGCGTTATGCGTTAGGCGTTATGCGTTATGCGTTACGCGTTATGCGTTATGCGTTATGCGTTATGCGTTATGCATTATGCGTTATGCGTTATGCGTTGTGCGTTTGCGTTATGCGTTAGGCGTTATGCGTTATGCTTTATGCGTTATGAGTTATGAGTTATACGGTATGAGTTATGCGTTATGCGTTATGCGTTATGCGTTATGCGTTATGCGTTATGCGTTATGCGTTATGCGTTATGCGTTATGCGTTATGCGTTATGCGTTATGCGTTATGCGTTATGCGTTATGCGTTATGCGTTATGCGTTATGCGTTATGCGTTATGCGTTATGCGTTATGCGTTATGCGTTATGCGTTATGCGTTATGCGTTATGCGTTAGGCGTTATGCGTTATGCGTTATGCTTTATGCGTTATTCGTTATGCGTTATGCGTTATGCGTTATGCGTTATGCGTTATGCGTTATGCGTTATGCGTTATGCGTTATGCGTTATGCGTTATGCGTTATGCGTTATGCGTTATGCGTTATGCGTTATGCGTTATGCGTTATGCGATATGCTATTTGCGTTATGCGTTATGCGTTATGCGTTATGCGTTATGCGTTATGCGTTGTGCGTTATACGTTTGCGTTTTGCGTTATGCGTTATGCGTTATGCGTTATGCGTTATGCGTTATGCGTTATGCGATATGCTATTTGCGTTATGCGTTATGCGTTATGCGTTATGCGTTATGCGTTATGCGTTGTGCGTTATACGTTTGCGTTTTGCGTTATGCGTTGTCCGTTATGCGTTATGCTTTATGCGTTATGCGTTATGCGTTATGCGTTATGCGTTATGCATTTTGCGTTATGCGCCATGCGTTATGCGTTATGAGTTATGCGTTATGAGTTATGCGTTATGCGTTATGCGTTATGCGTTATGCGTTATGCGTTATGCGTTATGCGTTATGCGTTATGCGTTATGCGTTATGCGTTATGCGTTATGCGTTATGCGTTATGCGTTATGCGTTATGCGTTATGCGTTATGCGTTATGCGTTATGCGTTATGCGTTATGAGTTATACGTTATGCGTTATGCGTTATGCGTTATGCGTTATGCGTTATGCGTAATGCGTTATGCGTTATGCGTTAAGCGTTATGCGTTATGCGTTATGCGTTATGCCTTATGCGTTATGCATTTTGCGTTATGCGTTATACGTTATGCGTTATGCGTTATGCGTTATGCGTTATGCATTATGCGTTATGCGTTATGCGTTGTGCGTTTGCGTTATGCGTTAGGCGTTATGCGTTATGCTTTATGCGTTATGAGTTATGAGTTATACGGTATGAGTTATGCGTTATGCGTTATGCGTTATGCGTTATGCGTTATGCGTTATTCGTTATGCGTTATGCGTTATGCGTTATGCGTTATGCGTTATGCGTTATGCGTTATGAGTTATACGTTATGCGTTATGCGTTATGCGTTATGCGTTATGCGTTATGCGTAATGCGTTATGCGTTATGCGTTAAGCGTTATGCGTTATGCGTTATGCGTTTTTCGTTATGCGTTATGCGTTATGCGTTATGCGTTATGCGTTATGCGTGTTGCGTTATGCTTTTTGCGTTATGCGTTATGCGTTATGCGTTATGCGTTATGCGTTATGCGTAATGCGTTATGCGTTATGCGTTATGCGTTATGCGTTATGCGTTATGCGTTATGCGTTATGCGTTATGCGTTATGCGTTATGCGTTATGCGTTATGCGTTATGCGTTATGCGTTATGCGTTATGCGTTATGCGTTATGCGTTATGCGTTATGCGTTATGCTTTATGCGTTATTCGTTATGCGTTATGCGTTATGCGTTATGCGTTATGCGTTATGCGTTATGCGTTATGCGTTATGCGTTATGCGTTATGCGTTAGGCGTTATGCGTTATGCGATACGCGTTATGCGTTATGCGTTATGCGTTATGCGTTATGCATTATGCGTTATGCGTTATGCGTTATGCATTATGCGTTATGCGTTATGCGTTGTGCGTTTGCGTTATGCGTTATGCGTTATGCGTTATGCTTTATGCGTTATGAGTTATAAGTTATACGTTATGAGTTATGCGTTATGCGTTATGCGTTATGCGTTATGCGTTATGCGTTATGCGTTATGCGTTATGCGTTATGCGTTATGCGTTATGCGTTATGCGTTATGCGTTATGCGTTATGCGTTATGCGTTATGCGTTATGCGTTATGCGTTATGCGTTATGCGTTATGCGTTATGCGTTATGCGTTATGCGTTATGCGTTATGCGTTATGCGTTATGCGTTATGCTTTATGCGTTATTCGTTATGCGTTATGCGTTATGCGTTATGCGTTATGCGTAATGCGTTATGCGTTATGCGTTATGCGTTATGCGTTATGCGTTATGCGTTATGCGTTATGCGTTATGCGTTATGCGTTATGCGTTATGCGTTATGCGTTATGCGTTATGCGTTATGCGTTATGCGTTATGCGTTATGCGTTATGCGTTATGCGTTATGCGTTATGCGTTATGCGTTATGAGTTATACGTTATGCGTTAAGCGTTATGCGTTATGCTTTATGCGTTATGCGTTATACGTTATGCGTTATGCGTTATGCGTTATGCGTTATGCGTTATGCGTTATGCGTTATGCGTTCTGTGTTGTGCGTTGTGCGTTGTGCGATATGCGTTATGCGTTATGCGTAATGCGTTATGCGTTATGCGTTATGCGTTATGCGTTATGCGTTATGCGTTATGCGTTATGCGTTATGCGTTATGCGTTATGCGTTATGCGTTATGCGTTATGCGTTATGCGTTATGCGTTATGCGTTATGCGTTATGCGTTATGCGTTATGCGTTATGCTTTATGCGTTATTCGTTATGCGTTATGCGTTATGCGTTATGCGTTATGCGTTATGCGTTATGCGTTATGCGTTATGCGTTATGCGTTAGGCGTTATGCGTTATGCGTTACGCGTTATGCGTTATGCGTTATGCGTAATGCGTTATGCGTTATGCGTTATGCGTTGTGCGTTTGCGTTATGCGTTAGGCGTTATGCGTTATGCTTTATGCGTTATGAGTTATGAGTTATACGGTATGAGTTATGCGTTATGCGTTATGCGTTATGCGTTATGCGTTATGCGTTATGCGTTATGCGTTATGCGTTATGCGTTATGCGTAATGCGTTATGCGTTATGCGTTATGCGTTGTGCGTTTGCGTTATGCGTTAGGCGTTATGCGTTATGCTTTATGCGTTATGAGTTATGAGTTATACGGTATGAGTTATGCGTTATGCGTTATGCGTTATGCGTTATGCGTTATGCGTTATTCGTTATGCGTTATGCGTTATGCGTTATGCGTTATGCGTTATGCGTTATGCGTTATGAGTTATACGTTATGCGTTATGCGTTATGCGTTATGCGTTATGCGTTATGCGTAATGCGTTATGCGTTATGCGTTAAGCGTTATGCGTTATGCGTTATGCGTTGTTCGTTATGCGTTATGCGTTATGCGTTATGCGTTATGCGTTATGCGTGTTGCGTTATGCTTTTTGCGTTATGCGTTATGCGTTATGCGTTATGCGTTATGCGTTATGCGTTATGCGTAATGCGTTATGCGTTATGCGTTATGCGTTATGCGTTATGCGTTATGCGTTATGCGTTATGCGTTATGCGTTATGCGTTATGCGTTATGCGTTATGCGTTATGCGTTATGCGTTATGCGTTATGCGTTATGCGTTATGCGTTATGCGTTATGCGTTATGCTTTATGCGTTATTCGTTATGCGTTATGCGTTATGCGTTATGCGTTATGCGTTATGCGTTATGCGTTATGCGTTATGCGTTATGCGTTAGGCGTTATGCGTTATGCGTTACGCGTTATGCGTTATGCGTTATGCGTTATGCGTTATGCATTATGCGTTATGCGTTATGCGTTATGCATTATGCGTTATGCGTTATGCGTTGTGCGTTTGCGTTATGCGTTAGGCGTTATGCGTTATGCTTTATGCGTTATGAGTTATAAGTTATACGGTATGAGTTATGCGTTATGCGTTATGCGTTATGCGTTATGCGTTATGCGTTATGCGTTATGCGTTATGCGTTATGCGTTATGCGTTATGCGTTATGCGTTATGCGTTATGCGTTATGCGTTATGCGTTATGCGTTATGCGTTATGCGTTATGCGTTATGCGTTATGCGTTATGCGTTATGCGTTATGCTTTATGCGTTATTCGTTATGCGTTATGCGTTATGCGTTATGCGTTATGCGTTATGCGTTATGCGTTATGCGTTATGCGTTATGCGTTATGCGTTATGCGTTATGCGTTATGCGTTATGCGTTATGCGATATGCTATTTGCGTTATGCGTTATGCGTTATGCGTTATGCGTTATGCGTTATGCGTTATGCGTTGTGCGTTATACGTTTGCGTTTTGCGTTATGCGTTATGCGTTATGCGTTATGCGTTATGCGTTATGCGTTATGCGATATGCTATTTGCGTTATGCGTTATGCGTTATGCGTTATGCGTTATGCGTTGTGCGTTATACGTTTGCGTTTTGCGTTATGCGTTGTCCGTTATGCGTTATGCTTTATGCGTTATGCGTTATGCGTTATGCGTTATGCGTTATGCTTTATGCGTTATTCGTTATGCGTTATGCGTTATGCGTTATGCGTTATGCGTTATGCGTTATGCGTTATGCGTTATGCGTTATGCGTTAGGCGTTATGCGTTATGCGTTACGCGTTATGCGTTATGCGTTATGCGTTATGCGTTATGCATTATGCGTTATGCGTTATGCGTTGTGCGTTTGCGTTATGCGTTAGGCGTTATGCGTTATGCTTTATGCGTTATGAGTTATGAGTTATACGGTATGAGTTATGCGTTATGCGTTATGCGTTATGCGTTATGCGTTATGCGTTATGCGTTATGCGTTATGCGTTATGCGTTATGCGTTATGCTTTATGCGTTATTCGTTATGCGTTATGCGTTATGCGTTATGCGTTATGCGTTATGCGTTATGCGTTATGCGTTATGCGTTATGCGTTATGCGTTATGCGTTATGCGATATGCTATTTGCGTTATGCGTTATGCGTTATGCGTTATGCGTTATGCGTTATGCGTTGTGCGTTATACGTTTGCGTTTTGCGTTATGCGTTATGCGTTATGCGTTATGCGTTATGCGTTATGCGTTATGCGTTATGCGTTATGCGTTATGCGTTATGCGTTATGCGTTATGCGTTATGCGTTATGCGTTATGCGTTATGCGTTATGCGTTATGCGTTATGCGTTATGCGTTATGCGTTATGCGTTATGCGTTATGCGTTATGCGTTATGCGTTATGCGTTATGCGTTATGCGTTATGCGTTATGCGTTATGCGTTATGCTTTATGCGTTATTCGTTATGCGTTATGCGTTATGCGTTATGCGTTATGCGTTATGCGTTATGCGTTATGCGTTATGCGTTATGCGTTATGCGTTAGGCGTTATGCGTTATGCGATACGCGTTATGCGTTATGCGTTATGCGTTATGCGTTATGCATTATGCGTTATGCGTTATGCGTTATGCATTATGCGTTATGCGTTATGCGTTGTGCGTTTGCGTTATGCGTTAGGCGTTATGCGTTATGCTTTATGCGTTATGAGTTATAAGTTATACGGTATGAGTTATGCGTTATGCGTTATGCGTTATGCGTTATGCGTTATGCGTTATGCGTTATGCGTTATGCGTTATGCGTTATGCGTTATGCGTTATGCGTTATGCGTTATGCGTTATGCGTTATGCGTTATGCGTTATGCGTTATGCGTTATGCGTTATGCGTTATGCGTTATGCGTTATGCGTTATGCGTTATGCGTTATGCGTTATGCGTTATGCTTTATGCGTTATTCGTTATGCGTTATGCGTTATGCGTTATGCGTTATGCGTAATGCGTTATGCGTTATGCGTTATGCGTTATGCGTTATGCGTTATGCGTTATGCGTTATGCGTTATGCGTTATGCGTTATGCGTTATGCGTTATGCGTTATGCGTTATGCGTTATGCGTTATGCGTTATGCGTTATGCGTTATGCGTTATGCGTTATGCGTTATGCGTTATGCGTTATGAGTTATACGTTATGCGTTAAACGTTATGCGTTATGCTTTATGCGTTATGCGTTATACGTTATGCGTTATGCGTTATGCGTTATGCGTTATGCGTTATGCGTTATGCGTTATGCGTTCTGTGTTGTGCGTTGTGCGTTGTGCGATATGCGTTATGCGTTATGCGTAATGCGTTATGCGTTATGCGTTATGCGTTATGCGTTATGCGTTATGCGTTATGCGTTATGCGTTATGCGTTATGCGTTATGCGTTATGCGTTATGCGTTATGCGTTATGCGTTATGCGTTATGCGTTATGCGTTATGCGTTATGCGTTATGCGTTATGCTTTATGCGTTATTCGTTATGCGTTATGCGTTATGCGTTATGCGTTATGCGTTATGCGTTATGCGTTATGCGTTATGCGTTATGCGTTAGGCGTTATGCGTTATGCGTTACGCGTTATGCGTTATGCGTTATGCGTAATGCGTTATGCGTTATGCGTTATGCGTTGTGCGTTTGCGTTATGCGTTAGGCGTTATGCGTTATGCTTTATGCGTTATGAGTTATGAGTTATACGGTATGAGTTATGCGTTATGCGTTATGCGTTATGCGTTATGCGTTATGCGTTATGCGTTATGCGTTATGCGTTATGCGTTATGCGTAATGCGTTATGCGTTATGCGTTATGCGTTGTGCGTTTGCGTTATGCGTTAGGCGTTATGCGTTATGCTTTATGCGTTATGAGTTATGAGTTATACGGTATGAGTTATGCGTTATGCGTTATGCGTTATGCGTTATGCGTTATGCGTTATTCGTTATGCGTTATGCGTTATGCGTTATGCGTTATGCGTTATGCGTTATGCGTTATGAGTTATACGTTATGCGTTATGCGTTATGCGTTATGCGTTATGCGTTATGCGTAATGCGTTATGCGTTATGCGTTATGCGTTATGCGTTATGCGTTATGCGTTATGCGTTATGCGATATGCGTTATGCGTTATGCGTTATGCGTTATGCGTGTTGCGTTATGCTTTTTGCGTTATGCGTTATGCGTTATGCGTTATGCGTTAGGCGTTATGCGTTATGCGTTATGCGTTATGCGTTATGCGTTATACGTTATGCGTTATGCGTTATGCGTTATGCGTTATGCGTTATGCGTTATGCGTTATGCGTTATGCGTTATGCGTTATGCGTTATGCGTTATGCGTTATGCGTTATGCGTTATGCGTTATGCGTTATGCGTTATGCTTTATGCGTTATTCGTTATGCGTTATGCGTTATGCGTTATGCGTTATGCGTTATGCGTTATGCGTTATGCGTTATGCGTTATGCGTTAGGCGTTATGCGTTATGCGTTACGCGTTATGCGTTATGCGTTATGCGTTATGCGTTATGCATTATGCGTTATGCGTTATGCGTTATGCATTATGCGTTATGCGTTATGCGTTGTGCGTTTGCGTTATGCGTTAGGCGTTATGCGTTATGCTTTATGCGTTATGAGTTATAAGTTATACGGTATGAGTTATGCGTTATGCGTTATGCGTTATGCGTTATGCGTTATGCGTTATGCGTTATGCGTTATGCGTTATGCGTTATGCGTTATGCGTTATGCGTTATGCGTTATGCGTTATGCGTTATGCGTTATGCGTTATGCGTTATGCGTTATGCGTTATGCGTTATGCGTTATGCGTTATGCGTTATGCTTTATGCGTTATTCGTTATGCGTTATGCGTTATGCGTTATGCGTTATGCGTTATGCGTTATGCGTTATGCGTTATGCGTTATGCGTTATGCGTTATGCGTTATGCGTTATGCGTTATGCGTTATGCGTTATGCGATATGCTATTTGCGTTATGCGTTATGCGTTATGCGTTATGCGTTATGCGTTATGCGTTATGCGTTGTGCGTTATACGTTTGCGTTTTGCGTTATGCGTTATGCGTTATGCGTTATGCGTTATGCGTTATGCGTTATGCGATATGCTATTTGCGTTATGCGTTATGCGTTATGCGTTATGCGTTATGCGTTGTGCGTTATACGTTTGCGTTTTGCGTTATGCGTTGTCCGTTATGCGTTATGCTTTATGCGTTATGCGTTATGCGTTATGCGTTATGCGTTATGCTTTATGCGTTATTCGTTATGCGTTATGCGTTATGCGTTATGCGTTATGCGTTATGCGTTATGCGTTATGCGTTATGCGTTATGCGTTAGGCGTTATGCGTTATGCGTTACGCGTTATGCGTTATGCGTTATGCGTTATGCGTTATGCATTATGCGTTATGCGTTATGCGTTGTGCGTTTGCGTTATGCGTTAGGCGTTATGCGTTATGCTTTATGCGTTATGAGTTATGAGTTATACGGTATGAGTTATGCGTTATGCGTTATGCGTTATGCGTTATGCGTTATGCGTTATGCGTTATGCGTTATGCGTTATGCGTTATGCGTTATGCGTTATGCGTTATGCGTTATGCGTTATGCGTTATGCGTTATGCGTTATGCGTTATGCGTTATGCGTTATGCGTTATGCGTTATGCGTTATGCGTTATGCGTTATGCGTTATGCGTTATGCGTTATGCGTTATGCTTTATGCGTTATTCGTTATGCGTTATGCGTTATGCGTTATGCGTTATGCGTTATGCGTTATGCGTTATGCGTTATGCGTTATGCGTTATGCGTTATGCGTTATGCGTTATGCGTTATGCGATATGCTATTTGCGTTATGCGTTATGCGTTATGCGTTATGCGTTATGCGTTATGCGTTGTGCGTTATACGTTTGCGTTTTGCGTTATGCGTTATGCGTTATGCGTTATGCGTTATGCGTTATGCGTTATGCGATATGCTATTTGCGTTATGCGTTATGCGTTATGCGTTATGCGTTATGCGTTGTGCGTTATACGTTTGCGTTTTGCGTTATGCGTTGTCCGTTATGCGTTATGCTTTATGCGTTATGCGTTATGCGTTATGCGTTATGCATTTTGCGTTATGCGCCATGCGTTATGCGTTATGAGTTATGCGTTATGAGTTATGCGTTATGCGTTATGCGTTATGCGTTATGCGTTATGCGTTATGCGTTATGCGTTATGCGTTATGCGTTATGCGTTATGCGTTATGCGTTATGCGTTATGCGTTATGCGTTATGCGTTATGCGTTATGCGTTATGCGTTATGCGTTATGCGTTATGCGTTATGCGTTATGCGTTATGCGTTATGCGTTATGCGTTATGCGTTATGCGTTATGCGTTATGCGTTATGCGTTATGCGTTATGCGTTATGCGTGATGCGTTATGCTTTTTGCGTTATGCGTTATGCGTTATGAGTTATACGTTATGCGTTAAGCGTTATGCGTTATGCTTTATGCGTTATGCGTTATGCGTTATGCGTTATGCGTTATGCGTTATGCGATATGCTATATGCGTTATGCGTTATGCGTTATGCGTTATGCGTTATGCGTTATGCGTTGTGCGTTATACGTTTGCGTTTTGCGTGATGTGTTATGCTTTTTGCGTTATGTGTTATGAGTTATACGTTATGCGTTAAGCGTTATGCGTTATGCGTTATGCGTTATGCGTTATGCGTTATGCGTTATGCGTTATGCGTTATGCGTTATGCGTTATGCGTTATGCGTTATGCGTTATGCGTTATGCGTTATGCGTTATGCGTTATGCGTTATGCGTTATGCGTTATGCGTTATGCGTTATGCGTTATGCGTTATGCGTTATGCGTTATGCGTTATGCGTTATGCGTTATGCGTTATGCGTTATGCGTTATGCGTTATGCGTTATGCGTTATGCGTTATGCGTTATGCGTTATGCGTTATGCGTTATGCGTTATGCGTTATGCGTTATGCGTTATGCGTTATGCGTTATGCGTTATGAGTTATACGTTATGCATTAAGCGTTATGCGTTATGCTTTATGCGTTATGCGTTATGCGTTATGCGTTATGCGTTATGCGTTATGCGTTATGCGTTATGCGTTATGCGTTATGCGTTATGCGTGATGCGTTATGCTTTATTTGTTATGCGTTTTGAGTTATACGTTATGCGTTATGCGTTATGCGTTATGCGTTATGCTTTATGCGTTATACGTTATGCGTTATGCGTTATGCGTTATGCGTTATGCGTTATGCGTGTTGCGTTATGCTTTTTGCGTTATGCGTTATGCGTTATGCGTTATGCGTTATGCGTTATGCGTTATGCGTAATGCGTTATGCGTTATGCGTTATGCGTTATGCGTTATGCGTTATGCGTTATGCGTTATGCGTTATGCGTTATGCGTTATGCGTTATGCGTTATGCGTTATGCGTTATGCGTTATGCGTTATGCGTTATGCGTTATGCGTTATGCGTTATGCGTTATGCGTTATGCGTTATGCGTTATGCGTTATGCGTTATGCTTTATGCGTTATTCGTTATGCGTTATGCGTTATGCGTTATGCGTTATGCGTTATGCGTTATGCGTTATGCGTTATGCGTTATGCGTTAGGCGTTATGCGTTATGCGTTACGCGTTATGCGTTATGCGTTATGCGTTATGCGTTATGCATTATGCGTTATGCGTTATGCGTTGTGCGTTTGCGTTATGCGTTAGGCGTTATGCGTTATGCTTTATGCGTTATGAGTTATGAGTTATACGGTATGAGTTATGCGTTATGCGTTATGCGTTATGCGTTATGCGTTATGCGTTATGCGTTATGCGTTATGCGTTATGCGTTATGCGTTATGCGTTATGCGTTATGCGTTATGCGTTATGCGTTATGCGTTATGCGTTATGCGTTATGCGTTATGCGTTATGCGTTATGCGTTATGCGTTATGCGTTATGCGTTATGCGTTATGCGTTATGCGTTATGCGTTATGCGTTATGCGTTATGCTTTATGCGTTATTCGTTATGCGTTATGCGTTATGCGTTATGCGTTATGCGTTATGCGTTATGCGTTATGCGTTATGCGTTATGCGTTATGCGTTATGCGTTATGCGATATGCTATTTGCGTTATGCGTTATGCGTTATGCGTTATGCGTTATGCGTTATGCGTTGTGCGTTATACGTTTGCGTTTTGCGTTATGCGTTATGCGTTATGCGTTATGCGTTATGCGTTATGCGTTATGCGATATGCTATTTGCGTTATGCGTTATGCGTTATGCGTTATGCGTTATGCGTTATGCGTTGTGCGTTATACGTTTGCGTTTTGCGTTATGCGTTGTCCGTTATGCGTTATGCTTTATGCGTTATGCGTTATGCGTTATGCGTTATGCATTTTGCGTTATGCGCCATGCGTTATGCGTTATGAGTTATGCGTTATGAGTTATGCGTTATGCGTTATGCGTTATGCGTTATGCGTTATGCGTTATGCGTTATGCGTTATGCGTTATGCGTTATGCGTTATGCGTTATGCGTTATGCGTGATGCGTTATGCTTTTTGCGTTATGCGTTATGCGTTATGAGTTATACGTTATGCGTTAAGCGTTATGCGTTATGCTTTATGCGTTATGCGTTATGCGTTATGCGTTATGCGTTATGCGTTATGCGATATGCTATATGCGTTATGCGTTATGCGTTATGCGTTATGCGTTATGCGTTATGCGTTGTGCGTTATACGTTTGCGTTTTGCGTGATGTGTTATGCTTTTTGCGTTATGTGGTATGAGTTATACGTTATGCGTTAAGCGTTATGCGTTATGCGTTATGCGTTATGCGTTATGCGTTATGCGTTATGCGTTATGCGTTATGCGTTATGCGTTATGCATTATGCGTTATGCGTTATGCGTTGTGCGTTTGCGTTATGCGTTAGGCGTTATGCGTTATGCTTTATGCGTTATGAGTTATGAGTTATACGGTATGAGTTATGCGTTATGCGTTATGCGTTATGCGTTATGCGTTATGCGTTATGCGTTATGCGTTATGCGTTATGCGTTATGCGTTATGCGTTATGCGTTATGCGTTATGCGTTATGCGTTATGCGTTATGCGTTATGCGTTATGCGTTATGCGTTATGCGTTATGCGTTATGCGTTATGCGTTATGCGTTATGCGTTATGCGTTATGCGTTATGCGTTATGCGTTATGCGTTATGCGTTATGCGTTATGCGTTATGCGTTGTGCGTTTGCGTTATGCGTTAGGCGTTATGCGTTATGCTTTATGCGTTATGAGTTATGAGTTATACGGTATGAGTTATGCGTTATGCGTTATGCGTTATGCGTTATGCGTTATGCGTTATGCGTTATGCGTTATGCGTTATGCGTTATGCGTTATGCGTTATGCGTTATGCGTTATGCGTTATGCGTTATGCGTTATGCGTTATGCGTTATGCGTTATGCGTTATGCGTTATGCGTTATGCGTTATGCGTTATGCGTGATGCGTTATGCTTTTTGCGTTATGCGTTATGCGTTATGAGTTATACGTTATGCGTTAAGCGTTATGCGTTATGCTTTATGCGTTATGCGTTATGCGTTATGCGTTATGCGTTATGCGTTATGCGATATGCTATATGCGTTATGCGTTATGCGTTATGCGTTATGCGTTATGCGTTATGCGTTGTGCGTTATACGTTTGCGTTTTGCGTGATGTGTTATGCTTTTTGCGTTATGTGTTATGAGTTATACGTTATGCGTTAAGCGTTATGCGTTATGCGTTATGCGTTATGCGATATGCTATATGCGTTATGCGTTATGCGTTATGCGTTATGCGTTATGCGTTATGCGTTGTGCGTTATACGTTTGCGTTTTGCGTGATGTGTTATGCTTTTTGCGTTATGTGTTATGAGTTATACGTTATGCGTTAAGCGTTATGCGTTATGCGTTATGCGTTATGCGTTATGCGTTATGCGTTATGCGTTATGCGTTATGCGTTATGCGTTATGCGTTATGCGTTATGCGTTATGCGTTATGCGTTATGCGTTATGCGATATGCTATTTGCGTTATGCGTTATGCGTTATGCGTTATGCGTTATGCGTTGTGCGTTATACGTTTGCGTTTTGCGTTATGCGTTGTCCGTTATGCGTTATGCTTTATGCGTTATGCGTTATGCGTTATGCGTTATGCATTTTGCGTTATGCGCCATGCGTTATGCGTTATGAGTTATGCGTTATGAGTTATGCGTTATGCGTTATGCGTTATGCGTTATGCGTTATGCGTTATGCGTTATGCGTTATGCGTTATGCGTTATGCGTTATGCGTTATGCGTTATGCGTTATGCGTTATGCGTTATGCGTTATGCGTTATGCGTTATGCGTTATGCGTTATGCGTTATGCGTTATGCGTTATGCGTTATGCGTTATGCGTTATGCGTTATGCGTTATGCGTTATGCGTTATGCGTTATGCGTTATGCGTTATGCGTGATGCGTTATGCTTTTTGCGTTATGCGTTATGCGTTATGAGTTATACGTTATGCGTTAAGCGTTATGCGTTATGCTTTATGCGTTAT
The DNA here is from genome assembly GCA_916610235.2 of Lasioglossum morio. Lineage (NCBI taxonomy): Eukaryota > Metazoa > Arthropoda > Insecta > Hymenoptera > Halictidae > Lasioglossum > Lasioglossum morio. Next base: position 157,869 of record CAKAJA020000656.1, on the reverse strand, counting down.
GCGTTATGCGTTATGCGTTATGCGTTATGCGTTATGCGATATGCTATATGCGTTATGCGTTATGCGTTATGCGTTATGCGTTATGCGTTATGCGTTGTGCGTTATACGTTTGCGTTTTGCGTGATGTGTTATGCTTTTTGCGTTATGTGTTATGAGTTATACGTTATGCGTTAAGCGTTATGCGTTATGCGTTATGCGTTATGCGTTATGCGTTATGCGTTATGCGTTATGCGTTATGCGTTATGCGTTATGCGTTATGCGTTATGCGTTATGCGTTATGCGTTATGCGTTATGCGTTATGCGTTATGCGTTATGCGTTATGCGTTATGCGTTATGCGTTATGCGTTATGCGTTATGCGTTATGCGTTATGCGTTATGCGTTAGGCGTTATGCGTTATGCGTTATGCGTTATGAGTTATACGTTATGCATTAAGCGTTATGCGTTATGCTTTATGCGTTATGCGTTATACGTTATGCGTTATGCGTTATGCGTTATGCGTTATGCGTTATGCGTTATGCGTTATGCGTTATGCGTTATGCGTTATGCGTGATGCGTTATGCTTTATGTGTTATGCGTTTTGAGTTATACGTTATGCGTTATGCGTTATGCGTTATGCGTTATGCTTTATGCGTTATACGTTATGCGTTATGCGTTATGCGTTATGCGTTATGCGTTATGCGTTATGCGTTATGCGTTATGCGTTATGCGTTATGCGTTATGCGTTATGCGTTTTGCGTTATGCGTGATGCGTTATGCTTTTTGCGTTATGCGTTATGAGTTATACGTTATGCGTTAAGCGTTATGCGTTATGCCTTATACGTTATGCGTGATCCATTATGCGTTATGCGTTATGCGTTATGCGTTATGCGTTCTGTGTTGTGCGTTATGCGTTATGCGTTATGCGTTATACGTTATGCGTTATGCGTTATGCGTTATGCGTTGTGCGTTATGCGTTATGCGTTATGCGTTATGCGTTATGCGTTATGAGTTATACGTTATGCGTTAAGCGTTATGCGTTATACGTTATGCGTTATGCGTTATGCGTTATGCGTTATGCGTTATGCATTATGCGTTATGCGTTATGCGTTATGCGTTATGCGTTATGCGTTAAGCGTTATGCGTTATGCGTTATGAGTTATGCGTGATCCGTTATGCGTTACGCGTTATGCGTTATGCGTTATGCGCCATGCGTTATGCGTTATGAGTTATGCGTTATGCGTTATGCGTTATGCGTTATGCGTTATGCGTTATGCGTTATACGTTATGCGTTATGCGTTATGCGTTATGCGTTGTGCGTTATTCGTTATGCGTTATGCGTTATGCGTTATGCGTTACGCGTTACGCGTTATGCGTTATGCGTTATGCGTTATGCGTTAATCGTTATGCGTTATGCGTTATGCGTTATGCGTTATGCGTTATGCGTTATGCGTTATGCGTTATGCGTTATGCGTTATGCGTTATGCGTTATGCGTTATGCGTTATGCGTTATGCGTTATGCGTTATGCGTTATGCGTTATGCGTTATGCGTTATGCGTTATGCATTATGCGTGATGTGTTATGCTTTTTGCGTTATGTGTTATGAGTTATACGTTATGCGTTATGCGTTATGCGATATGCTATATGCGTTATGCGTTATGCGTTATGCGTTATGCGTTGTGGGTTATACGTTTGCGTTATGCGTTATGCGTTATCCGTTATGCGTTATGCTTTATGCGTTATGCGTTATGCGTTATGCGTTATGCGTTATGCGTTATGCGTTATGCGTTATGCGTTATGCGTTATGCGTTATGCGTTTTGCGTTATGCGTGATGCGTTATGCTTTTTGCGTTATGCGTTATGAGTTATACGTTATGCGTTAAGCGTTATGCGTTATGCCTTATACGTTATGCGTGATCCATTATGCGTTATGCGTCATGCGTTATGCGTTATGCGTTCTGTGTTGTGCGTTGTGCGTTGTGCGATATGCGTTATGCGTTATGGGTTATGGGTTATGCGTTAAGCTATATGCGTTATGCATTTTGCGTTATGCGTTATGCGTTATGCGTTATGCGTTATGCGTTATGCATTATGCATTATGCGTTATGCGTTATGCGATATGCATATGCGTTATGCGTTATGCGTTAATCGTTATGCGTTATGCGTTATGCGTTATGCGTTATGCGTTATGCGTTATGCGTTATGCGTTATGCGATATGCGTTATGCGTTATGCGTTATGCGTTATGCGTTATGCGTTATGAGTTATACGTTATGCATTAAGCGTTATGCGTTATGCGTTATGCGTTATGCGTTATGCGTTATGCGTTATGCGTTATGCGTTATGCGTTATGAGTTATACGTTATGCATTAAGCGTTATGCGTTATGCTTTATGCGTTATGCGTTATACGTTATGCGTTATGCGTTATGCGTTATGCGTTATGCGTTATGCGTTATGCGTTATGCGTTATGCGTTATGCGTTATGCGTGATGCGTTATGCTTTATGTGTTATGCGTTTTGAGTTATACGTTATGCGTTATGCGTTATGCGTTGTGCGTTATGCTTTATGCGTTATGCGTTATGCGTTATGCGTTATGCGTTATGCGTTATGCGTTATGCGTTATGCGTTATGCGTTATGCGTTATGCGTTATGCGTTATGCGTTATGCGTTTTGCGTTATGCGTGATGCGTTATGCTTTTTGCGTTATGCGTTATGAGTTATACGTTATGCGTTAAGCGTTATGCGTTATGCCTTATACGTTATGCGTGATCCATTATGCGTTATGCGTTATGCGTTATGCGTTATGCGTTCTGTGTTGTGCGTTATGCGTTATGCGTTATGCGTTATGCATTTTGCGTTATGCGCCAAGCGTTATGCGTTATGCGTTATGCGTTATGCGTTATGCGTTATGCGTTATGCTATATGCGTTATGCGTTATGCGTTATGCGTTATGCGTTATGCGTTATGCGTTGTGGGTTATACGTTTGCGTTATGCGTTATGCGTTATGCATTTTGCGTTATGCGTTATGCGTTATGCTTTATGCGTTATGCGTTATGCGTTATGCGTTATGCGTTATGCGTTGTTCGTTATGCGTTATGCGTTATGCGTTATGCGTTATGCGTTATGCGTTATGCGTTATGCGTTGTTCGTTATGCGTTATGCGTTGGGCGTAATACGTTTGCGTTATGCGTTATGCGTTATGCGTTATGCGTTATGCGTTATGCGTTATGCGTTATGCGTTATGCGTTATGCGTTATGCGTTATGCGTTATGCGTTATGCCTTATGCGTTCTGTGTTGTGCGTTGTGCGTTGTGCGATATGCGTTATGCGTTATGGGTTATGGGTTATGCGTTATGCTATATGCGTTATGCATTTTGCGTTATGCGTTATGCGTTATGCGTTATGCATTATGCGTTATGCGTTATGCGTTGTGCGTTTGCGTTATGCGTTAGGCGTTATGCGTTATGCTTTATGCGTTATGAGTTATGAGTTATACGGTATGAGTTATGCGTTATGCGTTATGCGTTATGCGTTATGCGTTATGCGTTATGCGTTATGCGTTATGCGTTATGCGTTATGCGTTATGCGTTATGCGTTATGCGTTATGCGTTATGCGTTATGCGTTATGCGTTATGAGTTATACGTTATGCGTTATGCGTTATGCGTTATGCGTTATGCGTTATGCGTTATGCGTAATGCGTTATGCGTTATGCGTTAAGCGTTATGCGTTATGCGTTATGCGTTGTTCGTTATGCGTTATGCGTTATGCGTTATGCGTTATGCGTTATGCGTGATGCGTTATGCTTTTTGCGTTATGCGTTATGCGTTATGCGTTATGCGTTATGCGTTATGCGTTATGCGTTATGCGTAATGCGTTATGCGTTATGCGTTATGCGTTATGCGTTATGCGGTATGCGTTATGCGTTATGCGTTATGCGTTATGCGTTATGCGTTATGCGTTATGCGTTATGCGTTATGCGTTATGAGTTATACGTTATGCGTTAAACGTTATGCGTTATGCTTTATGCGTTATGCGTTATACGTTATGCGTTATGCGTTATGCGTTATGCGTTATGCGTTATGCGTTATGCGTTATGCGTTATGCGTTATGCGTTATGCGTTATGCGTTAAGCGTTACGCGTTATGCGTTATGCGTTATGCGTTATGCGTTATGCGTTATGCGTTATGCGTTATGCGTTATGCTTTATGCGTTATGCGTAATACGTTATGCGTTATGCGTTATGCGTTATGCGTTATGCGTTGTTCGTTATGCGTTATGCGTTGGGCGTAATACGTATGCGTTATGCGTTATGCGTTATGCGTTATGCGTTATGCGTTATGCGTTATGCGTTATGCGTTATGAGTTATACGTTATGCGTTATGCGTTATGCGTTATGCGTTATGCGTTATGCGTAATGCGTTATGCGTAATGCGTTATGCGTTATGCGTTATGCGTTATGCGTTATGCGTTATGCGTTATGCGTTATGCGTTATGAGTTATACGTTATGCGTTATGCGTTATGCGTTATGCGTTATGCGTTATGCGTAATGCGTTATGCGTTATGCGTTAAGCGTTATGCGTTATGCGTTATGCGTTATGCCTTATGCGTTATGCATTTTGCGTTATGCGTTATACGTTATGCGTTATGCGTTATGCGTTATGCATTATGCGTTATGCGTTATGCGTTGTGCGTTTGCGTTATGCGTTAGGCGTTATGCGTTATGCTTTATGCGTTATGAGTTATGAGTTATACGGTATGAGTTATGCGTTATGCGTTATGCGTTATGCGTTATTCGTTATGCGTTATGCGTTATGCGTTATGCGTTATGCGTTATGCGTTATGCGTTATGAGTTATACGTTATGCGTTATGCGTTATGCGTTATGCGTTATGCGTTATGCGTTATGCGTTATGCGTTATGCGTTAAGCGTTATGCGTTATGCGTTATGCGTTGTTCGTTATGCGTTATGCGTTGTGCGTTATGCGTTATGCGTTATGCGTGTTGCGTTATGCTTTTTGCGTTATGCGTTATGCGTTATGCGTTATGCGTTATGCGTTATGCGTTATGCGTTATGCGTTATGCGTTATGCGTTATGCGTTATGCGTTATGCGTTATGCGTTATGCGTTATGCGTTATGCGTTATGCGTTATGCGTTATGCGTTATGCGTTATGCGTTATGCGTTATGCGTTATGCGTTATGCGTTATGCGTTATGCTTTATGCGTTATTCGTTATGCGTTATGCGTTATGCGTTATGCGTTATGCGTTATGCGTTATGCGTTATGCGTTATGCGTTATGCGTTAGGCGTTATGCGTTATGCGTTACGCGTTATGCGTTATGCGTTATGCGTTATGCGTTATGCATTATGCGTTATGCGTTATGCGTTGGGCGTTTGCGTTATGCGTTATGCGTTATGCGATATGCTATTTGCGTTATGCGTTATGCGTTATGCGTTATGCGTTATGCGTTATGCGTTGTGCGTTATACGTTTGCGTTTTGCGTTATGCGTTATGCGTTATGCGTTATGCGTTATGCGTTATGCGTTATGCGTTATGCGTTATGCGTTATGCGATATGCTATTTGCGTTATGCGTTATGCGTTATGCGTTATGCGTTATGCGTTATGCGTTGTGCGTTATACGTTTGCGTTTTGCGTTATGCGTTGTCCGTTATGCGTTATGCTTTATGCGTTATGCGTTATGCGTTATGCGTTATGCATTTTGCGTTATGCGCCATGCGTTATGCGTTATGAGTTATGCGTTATGAGTTATGCGTTATGCGTTATGCGTTATGCGTTATGCGTTATGCGTTATGCGTTATGCGTTATGCGTTATGCGTTATGCGTTATGCGTTATGCGTTATGCGTTATGCGTTATGCGTTATGCGTTATGCGTTATGAGTTATACGTTATGCATTAAGCGTTATGCGTTATGCGTTATGCGTTATGCGTTATGCGTTATGCGTTATGCGTTATGCGTTATGCGTTATGCGTTATGCGTTATGAGTTATACGTTATGCATTAAGCGTTATGCGTTATGCTTTATGCGTTATGCGTTATACGTTATGCGTTATGCGTTATGCGTTATGCGTTATGCGTTATGCGTTATGCGTTATGCGTTATGCGTTATGCGTTATGCGTGATGCGTTATGCTTTATGTGTTATGCGTTTTGAGTTATACGTTATGCGTTATGCGTTATGCGTTGTGCGTTATGCTTTATGCGTTATGCGTTATGCGTTATGCGTTATGCGTTATGCGTTATGCGTTATGCGTTATGCGTTATGCGTTATGCGTTATGCGTTATGCGTTATGCGTTATGCGTTTTGCGTTATGCGTGATGCGTTATGCTTTTTGCGTTATGCGTTATGAGTTATACGTTATGCGTTAAGCGTTATGCGTTATGCCTTATACGTTATGCGTGATCCATTATGCGTTATGCGTTATGCGTTATGCGTTATGCGTTCTGTGTTGTGCGTTATGCGTTATGCGTTATGCGTTATGCATTTTGCGTTATGCGCCAAGCGTTATGCGTTATGCGTTATGCGTTATGCGTTATGCGTTATGCGATATGCTATATGCGTTATGCGTTATGCGTTATGCGTTATGCGTTATGCGTTATGCGTTGTGGGTTATACGTTTGCGTTATGCGTTATGCGTTATGCATTTTGCGTTATGCGTTATGCGTTATGCTTTATGCGTTATGCGTTATGCGTTATGCGTTATGCGTTATGCGTTGTTCGTTATGCGTTATGCGTTATGCGTTATGCGTTATGCGTTATGCGTTATGCGTTATGCGTTTTGCGTTATGCGTTATGCGTTATGCGTTATGCGTTCTGTGTTGTGCGTTGTGCGTTGTGCGATATGCGTTATGCGTTATGGGTTATGGGTTGTGCGTTATGCGTTATGCGTTATGCGTTATGCGTTATATGTTATGCGTTATGCGTTATGCGTTATGCGTTGTTCGTTATGCGTTATGCGTTGGGCGTAATACGTTTGCGTTATGCGTTATGCGTTATGCGTTATGCGTTATGCGTTATGCGTTATGCGTTATGCGTTATGCGTTATGCGTTATGCGTTATGCGTTATGCGTTATGCGTTATGCGTTATGCCTTATGCGTTCTGTGTTGTGCGTTGTGCGTTGTGCGATATGCGTTATGCGTTATGGGTTATGGGTTATGCGTTATGCTATATGCGTTATGCATTTTGCGTTATGCGTTATGCGTTATGCGTTATGCGTTATGCATTATGCGTTATGCGTTATGCGTTGTGCGTTTGCGTTATGCGTTAGGCGTTATGCGTTATGCTTTATGCGTTATGAGTTATGAGTTATACGGTATGAGTTATGCGTTATGCGTTATGCGTTATGCGTTATGCGTTATGCGTTATGCGTTATGCGTTATTCGTTATGCGTTATGCGTTATGCGTTATGCGTTATGCGTTATGCGTTATGCGTTATGCGTTATGCGTTATGAGTTATACGTTATGCGTTATGCGTTATGCGTTATGCGTTATGCGTTATGCGTTATGCGTAATGCGTTATGCGTTATGCGTTAAGCGTTATGCGTTATGCGTTATGCGTTGTTCGTTATGCGTTATGCGTTATGCGTTATGCGTTATGCGTTATGCGTGATGCGTTATGCTTTTTGCGTTATGCGTTATGCGTTATGCGTTATGCGTTATGCGTTATGCGTTATGCGTTATGCGTAATGCGTTATGCGTTATGCGTTATGCGTTATGCGTTATGCGGTATGCGTTATGCGTTATGCGTTATGCGTTATGCGTTATGCGTTATGCGTTATGCGTTATGCGTTATGCGTTATGAGTTATACGTTATGCGTTAAACGTTATGCGTTATGCTTTATGCGTTATGCGTTATGCGTTATGCGTTATGCGTTATGCGTTATGCGTTATGCGTTATGCGTTATGCGTTATGCGTTATGCGTTATGCGTTATGCGTTATGCGTTATGCGTTACGCGTTACGCGTTATGCGTTATGCGTTATGCGTTATGCGTTATGCGTTATGCGTTATGCGTTATGCGTTATGCTTTATGCGTTATGCGTAATACGTTATGCGTTATGCGTTATGCGTTATGCGTTATGCGTTGTTCGTTATGCGTTATGCGTTGGGCGTAATACGTTTGCGTTATGCGTTATGCGTTATGCGTTATGCGTTATGCGTTATGCGTTATGCGTTATGCGTTATGAGTTATACGTTATGCGTTATGCGTTATGCGTTATGCGTTATGCGTTATGCGTAATGCGTTATGCGTAATGCGTTATGCGTTATGCGTTATGCGTTATGCGTTATGCGTTATGCGTTATGCGTTATGCGTTATGAGTTATACGTTATGCGTTATGCGTTATGCGTTATGCGTTATGCGTTATGCGTAATGCGTTATGCGTTATGCGTTAAGCGTTATGCGTTATGCGTTATGCGTTATGCCTTATGCGTTATGCATTTTGCGTTATGCGTTATACGTTATGCGTTATGCGTTATGCGTTATGCATTATGCGTTATGCGTTATGCGTTGTGCGTTTGCGTTATGCGTTAGGCGTTATGCGTTATGCTTTATGCGTTATGAGTTATGAGTTATACGGTATGAGTTATGCGTTATGCGTTATGCGTTATGCGTTATTCGTTATGCGTTATGCGTTATGCGTTATGCGTTATGCGTTATGCGTTATGCGTTATGAGTTATACGTTATGCGTTATGCGTTATGCGTTATGCGTTATGCGTTATGCGTAATGCGTTATGCGTTATGCGTTAAGCGTTATGCGTTATGCGTTATGCGTTGTTCGTTATGCGTTATGCGTTGTGCGTTATGCGTTATGCGTTATGCGTGTTGCGTTATGCTTTTTGCGTTATGCGTTATGCGTTATGCGTTATGCGTTATGCGTTATGCGTTATGCGTTATGCGTTATGCGTTATGCGTTATGCGTTATGCGTTATGCGTTATGCGTTATGCGTTATGCGTTATGCGTTATGCGTTATGCGTTATGCGTTATGCGTTATGCGTTATGCGTTATGCGTTATGCGTTATGCTTTATGCGTTATTCGTTATGCGTTATGCGTTATGCGTTATGCGTTATGCGTTATGCGTTATGCGTTATGCGTTATGCGTTATGCGTTAGGCGTTATGCGTTATGCGTTACGCGTTATGCGTTATGCGTTATGCGTTATGCGTTATGCATTATGCGTTATGCGTTATGCGTTGTGCGTTTGCGTTATGCGTTATGCGTTATGCGATATGCTATTTGCGTTATGCGTTATGCGTTATGCGTTATGCGTTATGCGTTATGCGTTGTGCGTTATACGTTTGCGTTTTGCGTTATGCGTTATGCGTTATGCGTTATGCGTTATGCGTTATGCGTTATGCGTTATGCGTTATGCGTTATGCGATATGCTATTTGCGTTATGCGTTATGCGTTATGCGTTATGCGTTATGCGTTGTGCGTTATACGTTTGCGTTTTGCGTTATGCGTTGTCCGTTATGCGTTATGCTTTATGCGTTATGCGTTATGCGTTATGCGTTATGCATTTTGCGTTATGCGCCATGCGTTATGCGTTATGAGTTATGCGTTATGAGTTATGCGTTATGCGTTATGCGTTATGCGTTATGCGTTATGCGTTATGCGTTATGCGTTATGCGTTATGCGTTATGCGTTATGCGTTATGCGTTATGCGTTATGCGTTATGCGTTATGCGTTATGCGTTATGCGTTATGCGTTATGCGTTATGCGTTATGCGTTATGCGTTATGCGTTATGCGTTATGCGTGATGCGTTATGCTTTTTGCGTTATGCGTTATGCGTTATGAGTTATACGTTATGCGTTAAGCGTTATGCGTTATGCTTTATGCGTTATGCGTTATGCGTTATGCGTTATGCGTTATGCGATATGCTATATGCGTTATGCGTTATGCGTTATGCGTTATGCGTTATGCGTTATGCGTTATGCGTTATGCGTTGTGCGTTATACGTTTGCGTTTTGCGTGATGTGTTATGCTTTTTGCGTTATGTGTTATGAGTTATACGTTATGCGTTAAGCGTTATGCGTTATGCGTTATGCGTTATGCGTTATGCGTTATGCGTTATGCGTTATGCGTTATGCGTTATGCGTTATGCGTTATGCGTTATGCGTTATGCGTTATGCGTTATGCGTTATGCGTTATGCGTTATGCGTTATGCGTTATGCGTTATGCGTTATGCGTTATGCGTTATGCGTTATGCGTTATGCGTTATGCGTTATGCGTTATGCGTTATGAGTTATACGTTATGCATTAAGCGTTATGCGTTATGCTTTATGCGTTATGCGTTATACGTTATGCGTTATGCGTTATGCGTTATGCGTTATGCGTTATGCGTTATGCGTTATGCGTTATGCGTTATGCGTTATGCGTTATGCGTGATGCGTTATGCTTTATGTGTTATGCGTTTTGAGTTATACGTTATGCGTTATGCGTTATGCGTTATGCGTTATGCTTTATGCGTTATACGTTATGCGTTATGCGTTATGCGTTATGCGTTATGCGTTATGCGTTATGCGTTATGCGTTATGCGTTATGCGTTATGCGTTTTGCGTTATGCGTGATGCGTTATGCTTTTTGCGTTATGCGTTATGAGTTATACGTTATGCGTTAAGCGTTATGCGTTATGCCTTATACGTTATGCGTGATCCATTATGCGTTATGCGTTATGCGTTATGCGTTATGCGTTCTGTGTTGTGCGTTATGCGTTATGCGTTATGCGTTATACGTTATGCGTTATGCGTTATGCGTTATGCGTTGTGCGTTATGCGATATGCGTTATGCGTTATGCGTTATGAGTTATACGTTATGCGTTAAGCGTTATGCGTTATACGTTATGCGTTATGCGTTATGCGTTATGCGTTATGCGTTATGCGTTATGCGTTATGCGTTATGCGTTATGCGTTAAGCGTTATGCGTTATGCGTTATGAGTTATGCGTGATCCGTTATGCGTTACGCGTTATGCGTTATGCGTTATGCATTTTGCGTTATGCGCCATGCGTTATGCGTTATGAGTTATGCGTTATGCGTTATGCGTTATGCGTTATGCGTTATGCGTTATGCGTTATACGTTATGCGTTATGCGTTATGCGTTATGCGTTGTGCGTTATTCGTTATGCGTTATGCGTTATGCGTTATGCGTTATGCGTTATGCGTTATGCGTTATGCGTTATGCTTTATGCGTTATTCGTTATGCGTTATGCGTTATGCGTTATGCGTTATGCGTTATGCGTTATGCGTTATGCGTTATGCGTTATGCGTTATGCGTTATGCGTTATGCGTTATGCGATATGCTATTTGCGTTATGCGTTATGCGTTATGCGTTATGCGTTATGCGTTATGCGTTGTGCGTTATACGTTTGCGTTTTGCGTTATGCGTTATGCGTTATGCGTTATGCGTTATGCGTTATGCGTTATGCGTTATGCGTTATGCGATATGCTATTTGCGTTATGCGTTATGCGTTATGCGTTATGCGTTATGCGTTGTGCGTTATACGTTTGCGTTTTGCGTTATGCGTTGTCCGTTATGCGTTATGCTTTATGCGTTATGCGTTATGCGTTATGCGTTATGCATTTTGCGTTATGCGCCATGCGTTATGCGTTATGAGTTATGCGTTATGAGTTATGCGTTATGCGTTATGCGTTATGCGTTATGCGTTATGCGTTATGCGTTATGCGTTATGCGTTATGCGTTATGCGTTATGCGTTATGCGTTATGCGTTATGCGTTATGCGTTATGCGTTATGCGTTATGCGTTATGCGTTATGCGTTATGCGTTATGCGTTATGCGTTATGCGTTATGCGTTATGCGTTATGCGTTATGCGTTATGCGTTATGCGTGATGCGTTATGCTTTTTGCGTTATGCGTTATGCGTTATGAGTTATACGTTATGCGTTAAGCGTTATGCGTTATGCTTTATGCGTTATGCGTTATGCGTTATGCGTTATGCGTTATGCGATATGCTATATGCGTTATGCGTTATGCGTTATGCGTTATGCGTTATGCGTTATGCGTTATGCGTTGTGCGTTATACGTTTGCGTTTTGCGTGATGTGTTATGCTTTTTGCGTTATGTGTTATGAGTTATACGTTATGCGTTAAGCGTTATGCGTTATGCGTTATGCGTTATGCGTTATGCGTTATGCGTTATGCGTTATGCGTTATGCGTTATGCGTTATGCGTTATGCGTTATGCGTTATGCGTTATGCGTTATGCGTTATGCGTTATGCGTTATGCGTTATGCGTTATGCGTTATGCGTTATGCGTTATGCGTTATGCGTTATGCGTTATGCGTTATGCGTTATGCGTTATGCGTTATGCGTTATGCGTTATGCGTTATGCGTTATGCGTTATGCGTTATGCGTTATGCGTTATGCGTTATGAGTTATACGTTATGCATTAAGCGTTATGCGTTATGCTTTATGCGTTATGCGTTATACGTTATGCGTTATGCGTTATGCGTTATGCGTTATGCGTTATGCGTTATGCGTTATGCGGTATGCGTTATGCGTTATGCGTTATGCGTGATGCGTTATGCTTTATGTGTTATGCGTTTTGAGTTATACGTTATGCGTTATGCGTTATGCGTTATGCTTTATGCGTTATACGTTATGCGTTATGCGTTATGCGTTATGCGTTATGCGTTATGCGTTATGCGTTATGCGTTATGCGTTATGCGTTATGCGTTATGCGTTTTGCGTTATGCGTGATGCGTTATGCTTTTTGCGTTATGCGTTATGAGTTATACGTTATGCGTTAAGCGTTATGCGTTATGCCTTATACGTTATGCGTGATCCATTATGCGTTATGCGTTATGCGTTATGCGTTATGCGTTCTGTGTTGTGCGTTATGCGTTATGCGTTATGCGTTATACGTTATGCGTTATGCGTTATGCGTTATGCGTTGTGCGTTATGCGTTATGCGTTATGCGTTATGCGTTATGAGTTATACGTTATGCGTTAAGCGTTATGCGTTATACGTTATGCGTTATGCGTTATGCGTTATGCGTTATGCGTTATGCGTTATGCGTTATGCGTTATGCGTTATGCGTTATGCGTTATGCGTTAAGCGTTATGCGTTATGCGTTATGAGTTATGCGTGATCCGTTATGCGTTACGCGTTATGCGTTATGCGTTATGCATTTTGCGTTATGCGCCATGCGTTATGCGTTATGAGTTATGCGTTATGCGTTATGCGTTATGCGTTATGCGTTATGCGTTATGCGTTATACGTTATGCGTTATGCGTTATGCGTTATGCGTTGTGCGTTATTCGTTATGCGTTATGCGTTATGCGTTATGCGTTACGCGTTACGCGTTATGCGTTATGCGTTATGCGTTATGCGTTAATCGTTATGCGTTATGCGTTATGCGTTATGCGTTATGCGTTATGCGTTATGCGTTATGCGTTATGCGTTATGCGTTATGCGTTATGCGTTATGCGTTATGCGTTATGCGTTATGCGTTATGCGTTATGCGTTATGCATTATGCGTGATGTGTTATGCTTTTTGCGTTATGTGTTATGAGTTATACGTTATGCGTTATGCGTTATGCGATATGCTATATGCGTTATGCGTTATGCGTTATGCGTTATGCGTTATGCGTTACGCGTTACGCGTTATGCGTTATGCGTTATGCGTTATGCGTTAATCGTTATGCGTTATGCGTTATGCGTTATGCGTTATGCGTTATGCGTTATGCGTTATGCGTTATGCGTTATGCGTTATGCGTTATGCGTTATGCGTTATGCGTTATGCGTTATGCGTTATGCGTTATGCGTTTTGCGTTATGCGTGATGCGTTATGCTTTTTGCGTTATGCGTTATGAGTTATACGTTATGCGTTAAGCGTTATGCGTTATGCCTTATACGTTATGCGTGATCCATTATGCGTTATGCGTCATGCGTTATGCGTTATGCGTTCTGTGTTGTGCGTTGTGCGTTGTGCGATATGCGTTATGCGTTATGGGTTATGGGTTATGCGTTATGCTATATGCGTTATGCATTTTGCGTTATGCGTTATGCGTTATGCGTTATGCGTTATGCGTTATGCATTATGCATTATGCGTTATGCGTTATGCGATATGCATATGCGTTATGCGTTATGCGTTAATCGTTATGCGTTATGCGTTATGCGTTATGCGTTATGCGTTATGCGTTATGCGTTATGCGATATGCGTTATGCGTTATGCGTTATGCGTTATGCGTTATGCGTTATGAGTTATACGTTATGCATTAAGCGTTATGCGTTATGCGTTATGCGTTATGCGTTATGCGTTATGCGTTATGCGTTATGCGTTATGCGTTATGAGTTATACGTTATGCATTAAGCGTTATGTGTTATGCTTTATGCGTTATGCGTTATACGTTATGCGTTATGCGTTATGCGTTATGCGTTATGCGTTATGCGTTATGCGTTATGCGTTATGCGTTATGCGTTATGCGTTATGCTTTATGCGTTATGCGTTTTGAGTTATACGTTATGCGTTATGCGTTATGCGTTGTGCGTTATGCTTTATGCGTTATGCGTTATGCGTTATGCGTTATGCGTTATGCGTTATGCGTTATGCGTTATGCGTTATGCGTTATGCGTTATGCGTTATGCGTTATGCGTTATGCGTTTTGCGTTATGCGTGATGCGTTATGCTTTATGCGTTATGCGTTATCCGTTATGCGTTATGCGTTAAGCGTTATGCGTTATGCCTTATACGTTATGCGTGATCCATTATGCGTTATGCGTTATGCGTTATGCGTTATGCGTTCTGTGTTGTGCGTTATGCGTTATGCGTTATGCGTTATGCATTTTGCGTTATGCGCCAAGCGTTATGCGTTATGCGTTATGCGTTATGCGTTATGCGTTATGCGATATGCTATATGCGTTATGCGTTATGCGTTATGCGTTATGCGTTATGCGTTATGCGTTGTGGGTTATACGTTTGCGTTATGCGTTATGCGTTATGCTTTATGCGTTATGCGTTATGCGTTATGCTTTATGAGTTATGCGTTATGCGTTATGCGTTATACGTTTGCGTTATGCGTTATGCGTTATGGGTTGTGCGTTATACGTTTGCGTTATGCGTTATGCGTTATGCGTTGTTCGTTATGCGTTATGCGTTAGGCGTAATACGTTTGCGTTATGCGTTATGCGTTATGCTTTATGCGTTATGCGTTATGCGTTATACGGTATGAGTTATGCGTTATTCGTTATGTGTTATGCGTTATGCGTTATGCGTTATGCGTTATGCGTTAGGCGTTATGCGTTATGCTTTATGCGTTATGAGTTATGAGTTATACGGTATGAGTTATGCGTTATGCGTTATGCGTTATGCGTTATGCGTTATGCGTTATGCGTTATGCGTTATGCGTTATGCGTTATCCGTTATGCGTTATGCGTTATGCGTTATGCGTTATGCGTTATGCGTTATGCGTTATGCGTTATGCGTTATGCGTTATGCATTTTGCGTTATGCGCCATGCGTTATGCGTTATGAGTTATGCGTTATGCGTTATGCGTTATGCGTTATGCGTTATACGTTATGCGTTATGCGTTATGCGTTATGCGTTATGCGTTATGCGTTATGCGTTATGCTTTATGCGTTATGCGTTATGCGTTATGCGTTATGCGTTATGCGTTATGCGTTATGCGTTATGCGTTATGCGTTATGCGTTATGCATTTTGCGTTATGCGTTATGCGTTATGCGTTATGCGTTATACGTTTGCGTTATGCGTTATGCGTTGTGCGTTATACGTTTGCGTTATGCGTTATGCGTTATGCGTTATGCGTTATGCGTTATGCGTGATGCGTTATGCTTTTTGCGTTATGCATTATGAGTTATACGTTATGCGTTAAGCGTTATGCGTTATGCTTTATACGTTATGCGTGATCCATTATGCGTTATGCGTTATGCGTTATGCGTTATGCATTTTGCGTTATGCGCCATGCGTTATGCGTTATGAGTTATGCGTTATGCGTTATGCGTTATGCGTTATGCGTTATACGTTATGCGTTATGCGTTATGCGTTATGCGTTATGCGTTATGCGTTATGCGTTATGCGTTATGCATTTTGCGTTATGCGCCAAGCGTTATGCGTTATGCGTTATGCGTTATGCGTTATGCGTTATGCGATATGCTATATGCGTTATGCGTTATGCGTTATGCGTTATGCGTTGTGGGTTATACGTTTGCGTTATGCGTTATGCGTTATCCGTTATGCGTTATGCTTTATGCGTTATGCGTTATGCGATATGCGTTATGCGCTATGCGTTATGCGTTATGCGTTATGCGTTATGCGTTATGCATTTTGCGTTATGCGTTATGCGTTATGCGTTATGCGTAATACGTTTGCGTTATGCGTTATGCGTTATGCGTTATGCGTTATGCGTTATGCGTTATGCGTTATGCGTTATGCGTTATGCGTTATGCGTTATGCGTTATGCGTTATGCGTTATGCGTTATGCGTTAACGTTATGCGTTATGCCTTTTGCGTTATGCGTTATGCGTTTTGCGTAATACGTTATGCTTTATGCGTTATGCGTTATGAGTTATACGTTATGCGTTATGCGTTATGCGTTATGCGTTATATGTTATGCGTTATGCGTTATGCGTTATGCGTTATGCGTTATGCGTTATGCGTTATGCGTTATGCGTAATGCGTTATGCGTTATGCGTTATGCGTTATGCGTTATGCGTTGTTCGTTATGCGTTATGCGTTGGGCGTAATACGTTTGCGTTATGCGTTATGCGTTATGCGTTATGCGTTATGCGTTATGCGTTATGCGTTATGCGTTATGCGTTATGCGTTATGCGTTATGCGTTATGCGTTATGCGTTTTGCGTAATGCGTTATGCGTTATGCGTTATGCGTTATGCGTTATGCGTTATGCGTTGTTCGTTATGCGTTATGCGTTGGGCGTAATACGTTTGCGTTATGCGTTAGGCGTTATGCGTTATGCTTTATGCGTTATGAGTTATGAGTTATACGGTATGAGTTATGCGTTATGCGTTATGCGTTATGCGTTATGCGTTATGCGTTATGCGTTATGCGTTATGCGTTATGCGTTATGCGTTATGCGTTATGCGTTATGCGTTATGCGTTATGCGTTATGCGTTATGCGTTATGCGTTATGCGTTATGCGTTATGCGTTATGCGTTATGCGTTATGAGTTATACGTTATGCGTTAAGCGTTATGCGTTATGCTTTATACGTTATGCGTGATCCATTATGCGTTATGCGTTATGCGTTATGCATTTTGCGTTATGCGTTATGCGTTATGCGTTATGCGTAATACGTTTGCGTGATGCGTTATGCGTTATGCGTTATGCGTTATGCGTTATGCGTTATGCGTTATGCGTTATACGTTTGCGTTATGCGTTATGCGTTGTGCGTTATACGTTTGCGTTATGCGTTATGCGTTATGCGTTATGCGTTATGCGTTATGCGTGATGCGTTATGCTTTTTGCGTTATGCGTTATGAGTTATACGTTATGCGTTAAGCGTTATGCGTTATGCTTTATACGTTATGCGTGATCCATTATGCGTTATGCGTTATGCGTTATGCGTTATGCATTTTGCGTTATGCGCCATGCGTTATGCGTTATGAGTTATGCGTTATGCGTTATGCGTTATGCGTTATGCGTTATACGTTATGCGTTATGCGTTATGCGTTATGCGTTATGCGTTATGCGTTATGCGTTATGCGTTATGCATTTTGCGTTATGCGCCAAGCGTTATGCGTTATGCGTTATGCGTTATGCGTTATGCGTTATGCGATATGCTATATGCGTTATGCGTTATGCGTTATGCGTTATGCGTTGTGGGTTATACTTTTGCGTTATGCGTTATGCGTTATCCGTTATGCGTTATGCTTTATGCGTTATGCGTTATGCGATATGCGTTATGCGCTATGCGTTATGCGTTATGCGTTATGCGTTATGCGTTATGCATTTTGCGTTATGCGTTATGCGTTATGCGTTATGCGTAATACGTTTGCGTTATGCGTTATGCGTTATGCGTTATGCGTTATGCGTTATGCGTTATGCGTTATGCGTTATGCGTTATGCGTTATGCGTTATGCGTTATGCGTTATGCGTTATGCGTTATGCGTTATGCGTTATGCGTTAACGTTATGCGTTATGCCTTTTGCGTTATGCGTTATGCGTTTTGCGTAATACGTTATGCTTTATGCGTTATGCGTTATGAGTTATGCGTTATGCGTTATGCGTTATGCGTTATGCGTTATGCGTTATATGTTATGCGTTATGCGTTATGCGTTATGCGTTATGCGTTATGCGTTATGCGTTATGCGTTATGCGTAATGCGTTATGCGTTATGCGTTATGCGTTATGCGTTATGCGTTGTTCGTTATGCGTTATGCGTTGGGCGTAATACGTTTGCGTTATGCGTTATGCGTTATGCGTTATGCGTTATGCGTTATGCGTTATGCGTTATGCGTTATGCGTTATGCGTTATGCGTTATGCGTTATGCGTTATGCGTTATGCGTTATGCGTTAACGTTATGCGTTATGCCTTTTGCGTTATGCGTTATGCGTTTTGCGTAATACGTTATGCTTTATGCGTTATGCGTTATGAGTTATACGTTATGCGTTATGCGTTATGCGTTATGCGTTATGCGTTATATGTTATGCGTTATGCGTTATGCGTTATGCGTTATGCGTTATGCGTTATGCGTTATGCGTTATGCGTTATGCGTAATGCGTTATGCGTTATGCGTTATGCGTTATGCGTTATGCGTTGTTCGTTATGCGTTATGCGTTGGGCGTAATACGTTTGCGTTATGCGTTATGCGTTATGCGTTATGCGTTATGCGTTATGCGTTATGCGTTATGCGTTATGCGTTATGCGTTATGCGTTATGCGTTTTGCGTAATGCGTTATGCGTTATGCGTTATGCGTTATGCGTTATGCGTTATGCGTTGTTCGTTATGCGTTATGCGTTGGGCGTAATACGTTTGCGTTATGCGTTAGGCGTTATGCGTTATGCTTTATGCGTTATGAGTTATGAGTTATACGGTATGAGTTATGCGTTATGCGTTATGCGTTATGCGTTATGCGTTATGCGTTATGCGTTATGCGTTATGCGTTATGCGTTATGCGTTATGCGTTATGCGTTATGCGTTATGCGTTATGCGTTATGCGTTATGCGTTATGCGTTATGCGTTATGCGTTATGCGTTATGCGTTATGCGTTAACGTTATGCGTTATGCCTTTTGCGTTATGCGTTATGCGTTTTGCGTAATACGTTATGCTTTATGCGTTATGCGTTATGAGTTATACGTTATGCGTTATGCGTTATGCGTTATGCGTTATATGTTATGCGTTATGCGTTATGCGTTATGCGTGATGCGTTATGCTTTTTGCGTTATGCGTTATGAGTTATACGTTATGCGTTAAGCGTTATGCGTTATGCTTTATACGTTATGCGTGATCCATTATGCGTTATGCGTTATGCGTTATGCATTTTGCGTTATGCGTTATGCGTTATGCGTTATGCGTAATACGTTTGCGTTATGCGTTATGCGTTATGCGTTATGCTTTATGCGTTATGCGTTATATGTTATGCGTTATGCGTTATGCGTTATGCGTGATGCGTTATGCTTTTTGCGTTATGCGTTATGAGTTATACGTTATGCGTTAAGCGTTATGCGTTATGCTTTATACGTTATGCGTGATCCATTATGCGTTATGCGTTATGCGTTATGCATTTTGCGTTATGCGTTATGCGTTATGCGTTATGCGTAATACGTTTGCGTTATTCGTTATGCGTTATGCGTTATGCGTTATGCGTTATGCGTTATATGTTATGCGTTATGCGTTATGCGTTATGCGTTATGCGTTATGCGTTATGCGTTATGCGTAATGCGTTATGCGTTATGCGTTATGCGTTATGCGTTATGCGTTGTTCGTTATGCGTTATGCGTTGGGCGTAATACGTTTGCGTTATGCGTTATGCGTTATGCGTTATGCGTTATGCGTTATGCGTTATGCGTTATGCGTTATGCGTTATGCGTTATGCGTTATGCGTTATGCGTTTTGCGTAATGCGTTATGCGTTATGCGTTATGCGTTATGCGTTATGCGTTATGCGTTGTTCGTTATGCGTTATGCGTTGGGCGTAATACGTTTGCGTTATGCGTTAGGCGTTATGCGTTATGCTTTATGCGTTATGAGTTATGAGTTATACGGTATGAGTTATGCGTTATGCGTTATGCGTTATGCGTTATGCGTTATGCGTTATGCGTTATGCGTTATGCGTTATGCGTTATGCGTTATGCGTTATGCGTTATGCGTTATGCGTTATGCGTTATGCGTTATGCGTTAACGTTATGCGTTATGCCTTTTGCGTTATGCGTTATGCGTTTTGCGTAATACGTTATGCTTTATGCGTTATGCGTTATGAGTTATACGTTATGCGTTATGCGTTATGCGTTATGCGTTATATGTTATGCGTTATGCGTTATGCGTTATGCGTGATGCGTTATGCTTTTTGCGTTATGCGTTATGAGTTATACGTTATGCGTTAAGCGTTATGCGTTATGCTTTATACGTTATGCGTGATCCATTATGCGTTATGCGTTATGCGTTATGCATTTTGCGTTATGCGTTATGCGTTATGCGTTATGCGTAATACGTTTGCGTTATGCGTTATGCGTTATGCGTTATGCGTTATGCTTTATGCGTTATGCGTTATGCGTTATGCGTTATACGTTTGCGTTATGCGTTATGCGTTGTGCGTTATACGTTTGCGTTATGCGTTATGCGTTATGCGTTATGCGTTATGCGTGATGCGTTATGCTTTTTGCGTTATGCGTTATGAGTTATACGTTATGCGTTAAGCGTTATGCGTTATGCTTTATACGTTATGCGTGATCCATTATGCGTTATGCGTTATGCGTTATGCGTTATGCATTTTGCGTTATGCGTTATGCTTTATACGTTATGCGTGATCCATTATGCGTTATGCGTTATGCGTTATGCGTTATGCATTTTGCGTTATGCGCCATGCGTTATGCGTTATGAGTTATGCGTTATGCGTTATGCGTTATGCGTTATGCGTTATACGTTATGCGTTATGCGTTATGCGTTATGCGTTATGCGTTATGCGTTATGCGTTATGCGTTATGCATTTTGCGTTATGCGCCAAGCGTTATGCGTTATGCGTTATGCGTTATGCGTTATGCGTTATGCGATATGCTATATGCGTTATGCGTTATGCGTTATGCGTTATGCGTTGTGGGTTATACGTTTGCGTTATGCGTTATGCGTTATCCGTTATGCGTTATGCTTTATGCGTTATGCGTTATGCGATATGCGTTATGCGCTATGCGTTATGCGTTATGCGTTATGCGTTATGCGTTATGCATTTTGCGTTATGCGTTATGCGTTATGCGTTATGCGTAATACGTTTGCGTTATGCGTTATGCGTTATGCGTTATGCGTTATGCGTTATGCGTTATGCGTTATGCGTTATGCGTTATGCGTTATGCGTTATGCGTTATGCGTTATGCGTTATGCGTTAACGTTATGCGTTATGCCTTTTGCGTTATGCGTTATGCGTTTTGCGTAATACGTTATGCTTTATGCGTTATGCGTTATGAGTTATACGTTATGCGTTATGCGTTATGCGTTATGCGTTATATGTTATGCGTTATGCGTTATGCGTTATGCGTTATGCGTTATGCGTTATGCGTTATGCGTTATGCGTAATGCGTTATGCGTTATGCGTTATGCGTTATGCGTTATGCGTTGTTCGTTATGCGTTATGCGTTGGGCGTAATACGTTTGCGTTATGCGTTATGCGTTATGCGTTATGCGTTATGCGTTATGCGTTATGCGTTATGCGTTATGCGTTATGCGTTATGCGTTATGCGTTATGCGTTATGCGTTTTGCGTAATGCGTTATGCGTTATGCGTTATGCGTTATGCGTTATGCGTTATGCGTTGTTCGTTATGCGTTATGCGTTGGGCGTAATACGTTTGCGTTATGCGTTAGGCGTTATGCGTTATGCTTTATGCGTTATGAGTTATGAGTTATACGGTATGAGTTATGCGTTATGCGTTATGCGTTATGCGTTATGCGTTATGCGTTATGCGTTATGCGTTATGCGTTATGCGTTATGCGTTATGCGTTATGCGTTATGCGTTATGCGTTATGCGTTATGCGTTATGCGTTATGCGTTATGCGTTATGCGTTATGCGTTATGCGTTATGAGTTATACGTTATGCGTTAAGCGTTATGCGTTATGCTTTATACGTTATGCGTGATCCATTATGCGTTATGCGTTATGCGTTATGCATTTTGCGTTATGCGTTATGCGTTATGCGTTATGCGTAATACGTTTGCGTGATGCGTTATGCGTTATGCGTTATGCTTTATGCGTTATGCGTTATGCGTTATGCGTTATACGTTTGCGTTATGCGTTATGCGTTGTGCGTTATACGTTTGCGTTATGCGTTATGCGTTATGCGTTATGCGTTATGCGTTATGCGTGATGCGTTATGCTTTTTGCGTTATGCGTTATGAGTTATACGTTATGCGTTAAGCGTTATGCGTTATGCTTTATACGTTATGCGTGATCCATTATGCGTTATGCGTTATGCGTTATGCGTTATGCATTTTGCGTTATGCGCCATGCGTTATGCGTTATGAGTTATGCGTTATGCGTTATGCGTTATGCGTTATGCGTTATACGTTATGCGTTATGCGTTATGCGTTATGCGTTATGCGTTATGCGTTATGCGTTATGCGTTATGCATTTTGCGTTATGCGCCAAGCGTTATGCGTTATGCGTTATGCGTTATGCGTTATGCGTTATGCGATATGCTATATGCGTTATGCGTTATGCGTTATGCGTTATGCGTTGTGGGTTATACGTTTGCGTTATGCGTTATGCGTTATCCGTTATGCGTTATGCTTTATGCGTTATGCGTTATGCGATATGCGTTATGCGCTATGCGTTATGCGTTATGCGTTATGCGTTATGCGTTATGCATTTTGCGTTATGCGTTATGCGTTATGCGTTATGCGTAATACGTTTGCGTTATGCGTTATGCGTTATGCGTTATGCGTTATGCGTTATGAGTTATACGTTATGCGTTATGCGTTATGCGTTATGCGTTATGCGTTATGCGTTATGCGTTATGCGTTATGCGTTATGCGTTAACGTTATGCGTTATGCCTTTTGCGTTATGCGTTATGCGTTTTGCGTAATACGTTATGCTTTATGCGTTATGCGTTATGAGTTATACGTTATGCGTTATGCGTTATGCGTTATGCGTTATGCGTTATATGTTATGCGTTATGCGTTATGCGTTATGCGTTATGCGTTATGCGTTATGCGTTATGCGTTATGCGTAATGCGTTATGCGTTATGCGTTATGCGTTATGCGTTATGCGTTGTTCGTTATGCGTTATGCGTTGGGCGTAATACGTTTGCGTTATGCGTTATGCGTTATGCGTTATGCGTTATGCGTTATGCGTTATGCGTTATGCGTTATGCGTTATGCGTTATGCGTTATGCGTTATGCGTTATGCGTTATGCGTTATGCGTTAACGTTATGCGTTATGCCTTTTGCGTTATGCGTTATGCGTTTTGCGTAATACGTTATGCTTTATGCGTTATGCGTTATGAGTTATACGTTATGCGTTATGCGTTATGCGTTATGCGTTATGCGTTATATGTTATGCGTTATGCGTTATGCGTTATGCGTTATGCGTTATGCGTTATGCGTTATGCGTTATGCGTTATGCGTAATGCGTTATGCGTTATGCGTTATGCGTTATGCGTTATGCGTTGTTCGTTATGCGTTATGCGTTGGGCGTAATACGTTTGCGTTATGCGTTATGCGTTATGCGTTATGCGTTATGCGTTATGCGTTATGCGTTATGCGTTATGCGTTATGCGTTATGCGTTATGCGTTTTGCGTAATGCGTTATGCGTTATGCGTTATGCGTTATGCGTTATGCGTTATGCGTTGTTCGTTATGCGTTATGCGTTGGGCGTAATACGTTTGCGTTATGCGTTAGGCGTTATGCGTTATGCTTTATGCGTTATGAGTTATGAGTTATACGGTATGAGTTATGCGTTATGCGTTATGCGTTATGCGTTATGCGTTATGCGTTATGCGTTATGCGTTATGCGTTATGCGTTATGCGTTATGCGTTATGCGTTATGCGTTATGCGTTATGCGTTATGCGTTATGCGTTATGCGTTATGCGTTATGCGTTATGCGTTATGCGTTATGCGTTATGCGTTAACGTTATGCGTTATGCCTTTTGCGTTATGCGTTATGCGTTTTGCGTAATACGTTATGCTTTATGCGTTATGCGTTATGAGTTATACGTTATGCGTTATGCGTTATGCGTTATGCGTTATATGTTATGCGTTATGCGTTATGCGTTATGCGTGATGCGTTATGCTTTTTGCGTTATGCGTTATGAGTTATACGTTATGCGTTAAGCGTTATGCGTTATGCTTTATACGTTATGCGTGATCCATTATGCGTTATGCGTTATGCGTTATGCATTTTGCGTTATGCGTTATGCGTTATGCGTTATGCGTAATACGTTTGCGTTATGCGTTATGCGTTATGCGTTATGCTTTATGCGTTATGCGTTATATGTTATGCGTTATGCGTTATGCGTTATGCGTGATGCGTTATGCTTTTTGCGTTATGCGTTATGAGTTATACGTTATGCGTTAAGCGTTATGCGTTATGCTTTATACGTTATGCGTGATCCATTATGCGTTATGCGTTATGCGTTATGCATTTTGCGTTATGCGTTATGCGTTATGCGTTATGCGTAATACGTTTGCGTTATACGTTATGCGTTATGCGTTATGCGTTATGCGTTATGCGTTATATGTTATGCGTTATGCGTTATGCGTTATGCGTTATGCGTTATGCGTTATGCGTTATGCGTAATGCGTTATGCGTTATGCGTTATGCGTTATGCGTTATGCGTTGTTCGTTATGCGTTATGCGTTGGGCGTAATACGTTTGCGTTATGCGTTATGCGTTATGCGTTATGCGTTATGCGTTATGCGTTATGCGTTATGCGTTATGCGTTATGCGTTATGCGTTATGCGTTTTGCGTAATGCGTTATGCGTTATGCGTTATGCGTTATGCGTTATGCGTTATGCGTTGTTCGTTATGCGTTATGCGTTGGGCGTAATACGTTTGCGTTATGCGTTAGGCGTTATGCGTTATGCTTTATGCGTTATGAGTTATGAGTTATACGGTATGAGTTATGCGTTATGCGTTATGCGTTATGCGTTATGCGTTATGCGTTATGCGTTATGCGTTATGCGTTATGCGTTATGCGTTATGCGTTATGCGTTATGCGTTATGCGTTATGCGTTATGCGTTATGCGTTATGCGTTATGCGTTAACGTTATGCGTTATGCCTTTTGCGTTATGCGTTATGCGTTTTGCGTAATACGTTATGCTTTATGCGTTATGCGTTATGAGTTATACGTTATGCGTTATGCGTTATGCGTTATGCGTTATATGTTATGCGTTATGCGTTATGCGTTATGCGTGATGCGTTATGCTTTTTGCGTTATGCGTTATGAGTTATACGTTATGCGTTAAGCGTTATGCGTTATGCTTTATACGTTATGCGTGATCCATTATGCGTTATGCGTTATGCGTTATGCATTTTGCGTTATGCGTTATGCGTTATGCGTTATGCGTAATACGTTTGCGTTATGCGTTATGCGTTATGCGTTATGCGTTATGCTTTATGCGTTATGCGTTATGCGTTATGCGTTATACGTTTGCGTTATGCGTTATGCGTTGTGCGTTATACGTTTGCGTTATGCGTTATGCGTTATGCGTTATGCGTTATGCGTGATGCGTTATGCTTTTTGCGTTATGCGTTATGAGTTATACGTTATGCGTTAAGCGTTATGCGTTATGCTTTATACGTTATGCGTGATCCATTATGCGTTATGCGTTATGCGTTATGCGTTATGCATTTTGCGTTATGCGCCATGCGTTATGCGTTATGAGTTATGCGTTATGCGTTATGCGTTATGCGTTATGCGTTATGCGTTATGCGTTATGCGTTATGCGTTATGCGTTATGCGTTATGCGTTATGCTTTATGCGTTATGCGTTATGCGTTATGCGTTATGCGTTATGCGTTATGCGTTATGCGTTATGCGTTATGCGTTATGCGTTATGCGTTATGCGTTATGCGTTATGCGTTATGCATTTTGCGTTATGCGTTATGCGTTATGCGTTGTGCGTTATACGTTTGCGTTATGCGTTATGCGTTGTGCGTTATACGTTTGCGTTATGCGTTATGCGTTATGCGTTATGCGTTATGCGTGATGCGTTATGCTTTTTGCGTTATGCATTATGAGTTATACGTTATGCGTTAAGCGTTATGCGTTATGCTTTATACGTTATGCGTGATCCATTATGCGTTATGCGTTATGCGTTATGCGTTATGCATTTTGCGTTATGCGCCATGCGTTATGCGTTATGAGTTATGCGTTATGCGTTATGCGTTATGCGTTATGCGTTATACGTTATGCGTTATGCGTTATGCGTTATGCGTTATGCGTTATGCGTTATGCGTTATGCGTTATGCATTTTGCGTTATGCGCCAAGCGTTATGCGTTATGCGTTATGCGTTATGCGTTATGCGTCATGCGATATGCTATATGCGTAATGCGATATGCGTTATGCGTTATGCGATGTGGGATATACGTTTGCGTTATGCGTTATGCGTTATCCGTTATGCGTTATGCTTTATGCGTTATGCGTTATGCGATATGCGTTATGCGTTATGCGTTATGCGTTATGCGTTATGCGTTATGCATTTTGCGTTATGCGTTATGCGTTATGCGTTATGCGTAATACGTTTGCGTTATGCGTTATGCGTTATGCGTTATGCGTTATGCTTTATGCGTTATGCGTTATGCGTTATGCGTTATGCGTTATACGTTTGCGTTATGCGTTATGCGTTATGCGTTATGCGTTATGCGTTATGCGTTATGCGTTATGCGTTATGCGTTATGCGTTATGCGTTATGCGTTATGCGTTATGCGTTATGCGTTATGCGTTATGCGTTATGCGTTATGCGTTATGCGTTATGCGTTATGCGTTCTGTGTTGTGCGTTGTGCGTTGTGCGATATGCGTTATGCGTTATGCGTTATGCGTTATGCGTTATGCGTTATGCGTTATGCGTTATGCGTTAACGTTATGCGTTATGCCTTTTGCGTTATGCGTTATGCGTTTTGCGTAATACGTTATGCTTTATGCGTTATGCGATATGAGTTATACGTTATGCGTTATGCGTTATGCGTTATGCGTTATATGTTATGCGTTATGCGTTATGCGTTATGCGTGATGCGTTATGCTTTTTGCGTTATGCGTTATGAGTTATACGTTATGCGTTAAGCGTTATGCGTTATGCTTTATACGTTATGCGTGATCCATTATGCGTTATGCGTTATGCGTTATGCATTTTGCGTTATGCGTTATGCGTTATGCGTAATACGTTTGCGTTATGCGTTATGCGTTATGCGTTATGCTTTATGCGTTATGCGTTATGCGTTATGCGTTATACGTTTGCGTTATGCGTTATGCGTTGTGCGTTATACGTTTGCGTTATGCGTTATGCGTTATGCGTTATGCGTTATGCGTGATGCGTTATGCTTTTTGCGTTATGCGTTATGAGTTATACGTTATGCGTTAAGCGTTATGCGTTATGCTTTATACGTTATGCGTGATCCATTATGCGTTATGCGTTATGCGTTATGCGTTATGCATTTTGCGTTATGCGCCATGCGTTATGCGTTATGAGTTATGCGTTATGCGTTATGCGTTATGCGTTATGCGTTATACGTTATGCGTTATGCGTTATGCGTTATGCGTTATGCGTTATGCGTTATGCGTTATGCTTTATGCGTTATGCGTTATGCGTTATGCGTTATGCGTTATGCGTTATGCGTTATGCGTTATGCGTTATGCGTTATGCGTTATGCGTTATGCGTTATGCGTTATGCGTTATGCATTTTGCGTTATGCGTTATGCGTTATGCGTTATGCGTTATGCGTTATGCGTTATGCGTTATGCGTGATGCGTTATGCTTTTTGCGTTATGCATTATGAGTTATACGTTATGCGTTAAGCGTTATGCGTTATGCTTTATACGTTATGCGTGATCCATTATGCGTTATGCGTTATGCGTTATGCGTTATGCATTTTGCGTTATGCGCCATGCGTTATGCGTTATGAGTTATGCGTTATGCGTTATGCGTTATGCGTTATGCGTTATGCGTTATATGTTATGCGTTATGCGTTATGCGTTATGCGTTATGCGTTATGCGTTATGCGTTATGCGTTATGCATTTTGCGTTATGCGCCAAGCGTTATGCGTTATGCGTTATGCGTTATGCGTTATGCGTTATGCGATATGCTATATGCGTAATGCGTTATGCGTTATGCGTTATGCGATGTGGGTTATACGTTTGCGTTATGCGTTATCCGTTATGCGATATGCTTTATGCGTTATGCGTTATGCGATATGCGTTATGCGTTATGCGTTATGCGTTATGCGTTATGCGTTATGCGTTATGCATTTTGCGTTATGCGTTATGCGTTATGCGTTATGTGTAGTACGTTTGCGTTATGCGTTATGCGTTATGCGTTATGCGTTATGCTTTATGCGTTATGCGTTATGCGTTATGCGTTATGCGTTATACGTTTGCGTTATGCGTTATGCGTTGTGCGTTATACGTTTGCGTTATGCGTTATGCGTTATGCGTTGTTCGTTATGCGTTATGCGTTGGGCGTAATACGTTTGCGTTATGCGTTATGCGTTATGCTTTATGCGTTATGCGTTATGCGTTATGCGTTATACGGTATGAGTTATGCGTTATTCGTTATGTGTTATGCGTTATGCGTTATGCGTTATGCGTTATGCGTTATGCGTTATGCGTTATGCGTTATGCGTTATGCGTTATGCGTTATGCGTTAACGTTATGCGTTATGCCTTTTGCGTTATGCGTTATGCGTTTTGCGTAATACGTTATGCTTTATGCGTTATGCGATATGAGTTATACGTTATGCGTTATGCGTTATGCGTTATGCGTTATGCGTTATGCGTTATATGTTATGCGTTATGCGTTATGCGTTATGCGTTATGCGTTATGCGTTATGCGTTATGCGTTATGCGTTATGCGTAATGCGTTATGCGTTATGCGTTATGCGTTATGCGTTATGCGTTGTTCGTTATGCGTTATGCGTTGGGCGTAATACGTTTGCGTTATGCGTTATGCGTTATGCGTTATGCGTTATGCGTTATGCGTTATGCGTTATGCGTTATGCGTTATGCGTTATGCGTTATGCGTTATGCGTTATGCGTTATGCGTTATGCGTTATGCGTTATGCGTTATGCGTTATGCGTTATGCGTTATGCGTTATGCGTTCTGTGTTGTGCGTTGTGCGTTGTGCGATATGCGTTATGCGTTATGGGTTATGGGTTATGCGTTATGCTATATGCGTTATGCATTTTGCGTTATGCGTTATGCGTTATGCGTTATGCGTTATGCGTTATGCGTTATGCGTTATGCATTATGCGTTATGCGTTATGCGTTGTGCGTTTGCGTTATGCGTTAGGCGTTATGCGTTATGCTTTATGCGTTATGAGTTATGAGTTATACGGTATGAGTTATGCGTTATGCGTTATGCGTTATGCGTTATGCGTTATGCGTTATGCGTTATGCGTTATGCGTTATGCGTTATGCGTTATGCGTTATGCGTTATGCCTTATGCGTTATGCGTTATGCGTTATGCGTTATGCGTTATGCGTTATGCGTTAAGCGTTATGCGTTATGCGTTATGCGTTATGCGTTATGCGTTATGCGTTATGCGTTATGCGTTATGCGTTATGCGTTATGCGTTATGCGTTATGCGTTATGCGATATGCTATATGCGTTATGCGTTATGCGTTGTGGGTTATACGTTTGCGTTATGCGTTATGCGTTATCCGTTATTCGTTATGCTTTATGCGTTATGCGTTATGCGATATGCGTTATGCGTTATGCGTTATGCGTTATGCGTTATGCGTTATGCATTTTGCGTTATGCGTTATGCGTTGTGACGTTGCATTTCTGCCAACGTCCCACGAAATGAATTATCGAAAGACCGGGTCGTTCTCCGCTGCCGGAAAAGCGGAGCGAATTGTGGCGAGCGCTCTCCCTGGGCACAACCGAGACATGTGGGCGACATTTCATATTTTGAGCGTCGCGCCAATTTGCGCGACGCAAGTTTGCAGGACCGCCACCGGGTCCCGAGAGGACCCTGGACACTTTTCCCAACGGGAAAATCGAACGAGAGAGGGTCCGGTGAAAAGACCGAGTTGCGGAGGGATCGACCTAGCCCAGGACGGACAACCTGGAAGCGCCGCCAAGGAGCAGAACCGGCCAAAATATATTTCGGCTACCTTGACGTCGCCTCAACCGGCAAGCAACCCGGCTCGCTACCGGATTGGCCAGTGCCGATCGCCTCGAGGAGAAGCGGCAAATCACCAGCCACCGTTGCCGGAGAAGCCGCCAATCACCGGACACCAGGGACCGTCGCGCGAAGCGAGGCCATTGCCGAAACTCGTAACGGGATAGGCTACGCGTGCCGCGGGGAAAAGCGAGCGGAAAGGGGGGACGCTTCACTTCCGCGTTCCCGAGTCAACGCGTGCGAAATCACTTCTTCGTTGGCCATTGTCGCGACACCTTCTTGTTTCGTTTGCGAATTGATTGTAATACTTTGCGACGCACGCTGCCGGAAGACAGCGAATCAGGCTCCTGCGGACCTTTCAACACCTTTTGGTAAGCTTTAGTCGAATCTTATATCGTATATTGAAGTGGTTTCTGTTTCGCGTTGGCTCGGTTGGCGTAACGGGTTCGCGATCGTGTCGCGGAAATTCGACGTGCTTTGCGGCTGCCGGCTGCAGCCAGTCCGCGAGCGCATCCATCGGTCGAGCGACGGACGTGCGGGGAAATATTTTGCGGGTGCAGAGCGCCATTTGGTTGTAATTTAGCGAGGATCCGCGCGTCGTCGTATTTTCACGCTAACCTCGTGTCGTTCCACGGTGGGACGCCGCCACGTGCTCGCGTCGTATCTTCGCGATTTGTTCTGCCGACGAGAAGTCAATTGTAACGCGTATTCCATCAGAATCCGGGCGTGAAACGCGTAGATCGCGCACGCGAACGTTAAGACCACGTGCTGCCGGATTCGACGCGATTTAGAGGAAGCCCAGAGGGACAAGGCGCGGGCGATTTCCATCCGTCGCCGAAGAATTGTAACGCGCCGGTTAACTTCGTCTTCGCTGCCGGTATCGGCCGGCAGCGCGATTATAACAGCTATCGCCAATAAATTCATGTTAACCAATTCCCGAGAGTGTTGATTTCGTGAGAAACCTTCCCGCCGCGGGGAATGCTTCGTATCCGCCCCGCGTAGAATCCTGGACCCGTTCGCGGAAATCCTACATCTGTTGCCGGTTGTCGTAAGCGTATTTTTCGCGTGGCACCTTCTGTGCCTGGCGCCCGAATATTCGCGAGATTTTTAGAATCATCGGTAAGCTTGCGAACAACTTTTGTCCCGGGTGGACCGCGTTTCGTGCGGCCGAACGCGGCCCGGCTTCCGAGCTTGTAAATACCCGGTGTCGTCAAAGTTTCCGCCCTTCTGGCGGGAGCGGATTGAAGACGACTTGACAAATTTGGCGCCCGAACAGGGACCTCTCGCTGAAATAGCGACCTGTGAAAGGGCTTTTTCGTCAGGAGGTGCGCGGAACGATTCGAGGCTCTCACGAAAAATTGACTTCTCGTAATTTTCTCTCGTCGAAAGAACTGAGTGAGGATACGAACGTGGCCGTCGCGACGTCGAAATCGGACACCCGTTACGACTGCGGAATTTCTACGACGTTCGCAGAGCCAACGAAGCGAGCAAAGTTTTTGTGTACAACCTGTCCTTCAGTGTTGTTGTTTGCCGGTACGCGTGGCTGAATTGAATTTCGGATGTAAATTTCCGAACTTGATTTCAGACTAAGGCTGCCGGTAGAATTTATCACTTCACATGATATTTAAAATTTGATATGATATTTTTATGTGATATTTAATGAACTTGATTTTTTTTTCTCTGATGATACTTTGTGCCATTGCTATTTTATTATGTTATTTTTTTTTACTGCTGATATTTCGTGCAATCTCTATTGGAATTATTGAATATGTTATTGATGATATTTGATGGTGATTTGATTTATCAGTTCTAATTCTGTGAACGGAGAATATTACGCTATTTTCTTTCAATGGAATTAGGTCTGATACTTCTTCAAAATGTTTTTCTTCTGTTCGATGATGCTCGGGATTGAATTTAATATGCAATTTTTTGATGTGAATTTATTATGCAATTTGTTAATTGATTCGGTCTTTCCTGTGCTATTTTTGTATTTTTCCTTCGATTATTTCTTTAATTTTTCGATTTATTTTTCGTTGTTACTTTTCGTTATTTATTCGTGCTGGTTTCTTTCGTTATTTACCGCGGTAATTTTTTTCCGTACGTTTTCGGGTCAATTGTAAATAATTTTTTGTATTTGTTTCGAATTCGGGCGAGAGCAGTGAGTTCGCGTCTCCTTTTCTTTTCCTTCTTTTCTCTTCTTTCTCTCTCTTTTTTTTTCTCTCTTCTTTCTCTCTGCTACTTTTCCTTCGTTTTTCCTCGATTCTCTGTTCCTCCCGTTTCGTTCTTCTTCTATTTTCGCTATCCCTCTCACTCTTGAATTGTCGCTCGCTGCTCTACCTCTTAGTCTAGTCATTCCTGTGATAATTTATTGATTTTGTATTCGTTATTACCCCTATTGTTTAAATTTCTTTTGTTGTTTTCTGTTGCTGTTATTCATTTTTTTTCTCTTTTTTTTTAATCTTATCTTTATCGCGAACGGTTTTAAATTTATTTGATTTTATGTTCTGCGAGTGGACGCGTTCTAGCTCCCAGCAATAGCACAGGCTAGGCCACCCATATATATTGTGTGTTGCCATTGTTTTTTTCTATTTTTGCAATTTTTTTTTGTGTCTTGTACGATTCATCCGATAAGGGTGAATCGAATATATATCATGTGGTGATGGACAAAACGTTTTGAGGGTTGTACAGTCGTAGAGAGTCACGTCCCGTATTGTTTTTTTTGTTTTTTTTTGTTTTTCCACGAACCCCTGAATATTACGCTCACTTTTGGCGAGAACAACTCTCAGCTGCCGAGCTGAGTGGTTCATTGGCGATAATCCCTTTTGCGATAATCATTTGGCGATAATCATTTTGCGATAATCATTTGGGGATTATATTTTGGCGATAATCTTTTGGAGATTTACAAGGGAGAATACCCTGTACGAATTATTGTACAAATTGCTGGGGAGAGCCCGATCCGAATTGGGAAAAGATTCGCGCTGCCGACGTATAGTCGATAATATTCGAGCCGCTATTGTATTGCCGAAGGAATTTAAGATTTTTTTTTTGTTTTGTTTTGGTTGACGTGTTACGCATTGGTAGATATCGCGGCGAGGTCGAGATCGAGTTCCCTTTATTATCGCGTAGTGTAATCAACAACGAGTGTCGATTACAAAGTCAGATCCGGACAATATAGGAGAGTCGCGCTATTAAGGAGAATTTGAGCTGCCGATTGAGATGCTACGCCCTAACGTTGATGGGGGGGACGAATGGGAATTCCATTCCGTGTACGAGGAGGCCGCGGACGGAAATGATAATTCGGACGCGATAACCTCTGACGAGGAGCGGGCCGAAGAGATGAGGTCGCCACCCCGCGACTTTATTTTGCCGGTACCGACTTTCGAAAGAAAAGTGTACGACCCACCGACCTCCCCTCAACGGAAAATGGGAGGTAGATTGCCGGACACCCCCCATGATCTCTCGGGGCCAACTCCGCCAAGTACCAGTCGAGAAATGTATTGCCGCGGTACTCCCATCTCCGAAGTAATGAGACGATGGCGAATAAAATTCTCCGGGGCGCCCGGCGAAGACTCTGAAGCCTTCCTCGAACGCCTCATAGAACACCGGAGATATGGTAACATCGCCGACCGGCATCTGTTACGGTGCATGACGGTTTGCCTAGAAAATACGGCATTGTACTGGTACAAGGCGAGGGAAGCCCAAATGGAGAAGTGGGAGGATTTCGTGAGCGCGTTCCGTAGATTTTTCGGCGATCCGGAATACCGCGACACTCTCATTCAGAATATAAAGGACAGGGTCCAGGGGGAATACGAACCCCTTCGCGATTACATTGTCAGTATGCGAGCGATGTTCGACCGATTGGATCCACCGTGGCCGGAGGAGAAAAAGATGAAACGGGCATACTGGGGGGCGAAACCCACATTACGAAACGCGATCGCGCTAGCTGCCCTGACCACTTTCGATCAGTTAGAGGACGCGTTAATAGAGGCCGAGCGCGAGTCCGATATTGAAAAAGTAAAACGGAATCCGAAGCCATCGGAGATGGCCCATCCGAGTTTCGCGTACGACCCCACTCGCTACACCTCTCAAAGACAACCGGGGAGAGGGAAAACCGTGCACCTAGAATACGCGAACGCGATAGCTGCCGGGAGTAGTAGAGAGACCGACCGAACCCCCACCCCCGCATACGGAGAACCCCGTTACGGAACGAGTAAACGAAACTCTCCAGCGCCGAGCGCGAACAATTTTTCTGCTGCCGGGCGGAGAGAATCGGGATATCCTTCCGAACCAAGGGAACGATCGTATGGACCCCCACCGCGAAAACCGGAAGAAACCGCGAACAACGATCGATGAACGGAACCGCCGCGCGACAAACAACGCGCGTCCGGGAGTTCGCCGTTCGACTGTGGGAATTGTCGGAAGATCGGACATAGATCGCGAGATTACCGGGAATAACGCTCAACAGCTGCAAAAGGTGCAATAGGCCAACGGGAAATGGGGGAGGAGTCGCTCGGCGGGGCCGGAGGGACTCTGCCGGAATTAGTATCGGCCCGAGTATTTACCATCGGGGAGAAAAAGAGACCACCTCTATTAACCATCGAAGTACTGATAGGGGAAAAACCCTGTTATTTTCTCCTAGCCACGGGGACAGTCGATCGAGCAGTCGAACGGGCCCATTTCGCGATAAAGATAGGGAAAAGGGAACAACGTATCTCGGCAAGCGTATTAGAGAATCTCGGGACCCCTCTCCTCTGGGGTATAATCGCGGACATGGGGAGGGATCACCGAGAGTGGGACATACACCTACCGAAATTCCGGTTCGCATACAATACGGCGTATCATTCCGTGTTACAAGCTTCCCCAGCATTTTTGAATTTCGGGCGAGAACCGCGGCCAGCGAAATGCGCGCGGGCGGCCAACGAGCCGCCATTAGATGGCGAGGTAGTGTCGATAGAACCTTGGAAAGGTAGGGTACCCCAGCTGTAAACGTTGCGGAAAGAGTCATGAAGAGACACAGAATTCTCTCGTCGGCAACACAACACGCCGCCGCATAGTTAGACCCCAAATACACCGGCCTCGTCATCACAACACGCAATCTGTCGCCGGTAGTATATCGGTTAGCCATAGAAGAGGGTAAAGACCTCGGGAAGTCCCATATTAGCGACCTCAAGGCGAAACATCCATCACATAGGCCTGGAAACAGCGAACTGAACGTACGAGTTTCCCCAGCAGATAATACGAACATCGATGCGGCCGGAAACGGCCAACAACATGCCGGTTCTCACGCGCAGCAGGGCGGAGGAAAAAAAAAATTTTGGACGGCGATAATACGCCTGGAGACCACCGAAAGGGAGGAGAAGGCACGGTGGGTAGTTCAGGGGTACCTGGCCATCGGCAGCAGGTACCGAAGGACCGTGGCCACCCAGACCGAGAAGATCAAGGTGGACACGGAAGACGAGTCCGCCTACCAGTCGGTGGAGGATCTTCCTGAGTCCGACAGGTGGAAGACGGTGACGGAAGAAGAGGGAGACAACACCCTCGAAGACATCGAAGAGTTGCCGGAAGAAAGAGAACCTTCCACCGCTGCCGGAGGGGAAGAGATAGGACCTCCCACCGTTGCCAGAAAAGAAGAGGCCGACCCCACTAGCGCTGCCGAGGTAGAGGCCGACACCGCTAACGCTGCCGAGGTAGAGGCCGACTCCTCTGTAGCGACCAGAGAAAACAACCCCCCTAGTGCTGCCGGGGAAGAAACCGACACCCCTCAAACGCTGCCGGGGAAAAAGAGGACGCCGAAGGAATATTAAAGGAGGCACCCTCGAAGGCTGCCGGCGAGAGGAAAGAGAAGCTGCGTGTTAAATAAATCACGGGAGAGAGTTCTGTTAGTCTAATCCCCGAAACTCCCCTCATAATAAGCGGTGTAAAGTTAGCGTTAGGCGCGAAAAACTTCGTCTCTTTCAGTTGGCTGCCGCGAAGTTAAGAGGTCTCGCCCGAGACATTGTACAAGTGAGCGTAAGTATTCTTTGTTTAATGTTTGGTGAAGGTTATTGTCGTAACGTGGGTGATGTCCCAAGAAACGACCGAGGTTGAGCGTTCGCTACCGAGCCCACGATATTTCGACTAAAGTTTACCACGGGTATGACCCGGTCTCCCCTGGGGGGGGAGGAGTTGTGACGTTGCATTTCTGCCAACGTCCCACGAAATGAATTATCGAAAGACCGGGTCGTTCTCCGCTGCCGGAAAAGCGGAGCGAATTGTGGCGAGCGCTCTCCCTGGGCACAACCGAGACATGTGGGCGACATTTCATATTTTGAGCGTCGCGCCAATTTGCGCGACGCAAGTTTGCAGGACCGCCACCGGGTCCCGAGAGGACCCTGGACACTTTTCCCAACGGGAAAATCGAACGAGAGAGGGTCCGGTGAAAAGACCGAGTTGCGGAGGGATCGACCTAGCCCAGGACGGACAACCTGGAAGCGCCGCCAAGGAGCAGAACCGGCCAAAATATATTTCGGCTACCTTGACGTCGCCTCAACCGGCAAGCAACCCGGCTCGCTACCGGATTGGCCAGTGCCGATCGCCTCGAGGAGAAGCGGCAAATCACCAGCCACCGTTGCCGGAGAAGCCGCCAATCACCGGACACCAGGGACCGTCGCGCGAAGCGAGGCCATTGCCGAAACTCGTAACGGGATAGGCTACGCGTGCCGCGGGGAAAAGCGAGCGGAAAGGGGGGACGCTTCACTTCCGCGTTCCCGAGTCAACGCGTGCGAAATCACTTCTTCGTTGGCCATTGTCGCGACACCTTCTTGTTTCGTTTGCGAATTGATTGTAATACTTTGCGACGCACGCTGCCGGAAGACAGCGAATCAGGCTCCTGCGGACCTTTCAACACCTTTTGGTAAGCTTTAGTCGAATCTTATATCGTATATTGAAGTGGTTTCTGTTTCGCGTTGGCTCGGTTGGCGTAACGGGTTCGCGATCGTGTCGCGGAAATTCGACGTGCTTTGCGGCTGCCGGCTGCAGCCAGTCCGCGAGCGCATCCATCGGTCGAGCGACGGACGTGCGGGGAAATATTTTGCGGGTGCAGAGCGCCATTTGGTTGTAATTTAGCGAGGATCCGCGCGTCGTCGTATTTTCACGCTAACCTCGTGTCGTTCCACGGTGGGACGCCGCCACGTGCTCGCGTCGTATCTTCGCGATTTGTTCTGCCGACGAGAAGTCAATTGTAACGCGTATTCCATCAGAATCCGGGCGTGAAACGCGTAGATCGCGCACGCGAACGTTAAGACCACGTGCTGCCGGATTCGACGCGATTTAGAGGAAGCCCAGAGGGACAAGGCGCGGGCGATTTCCATCCGTCGCCGAAGAATTGTAACGCGCCGGTTAACTTCGTCTTCGCTGCCGGTATCGGCCGGCAGCGCGATTATAACAGCTATCGCCAATAAATTCATGTTAACCAATTCCCGAGAGTGTTGATTTCGTGAGAAACCTTCCCGCCGCGGGGAATGCTTCGTATCCGCCCCGCGTAGAATCCTGGACCCGTTCGCGGAAATCCTACATCTGTTGCCGGTTGTCGTAAGCGTATTTTTCGCGTGGCACCTTCTGTGCCTGGCGCCCGAATATTCGCGAGATTTTTAGAATCATCGGTAAGCTTGCGAACAACTTTTGTCCCGGGTGGACCGCGTTTCGTGCGGCCGAACGCGGCCCGGCTTCCGAGCTTGTAAATACCCGGTGTCGTCAAAGTTTCCGCCCTTCTGGCGGGAGCGGATTGAAGACGACTTGACAGCGTTATGCGTAATACGTTTGCGTTATGCGTTATGCGTTATGCGTTATGCGTTATGCTTTATGCGTTATGCGTTATGCGTTATGCGTTATACGTTTGCGTTATGCGTTATGCGTTGTGCGTTATACGTTTGCGTTATGCGTTATGCGTTATGCGTTATGCGTTGTTCGTTATGCGTTATGCGTTGGGCGTAATACGTTTGCGTTATGCGTTATGCGTTATGCTTTATGCGTTATGCGTTATGCGTTATACGGTATGAGTTATGCGTTATTCGTTATGTGTTATGCGTTATGCGTTATGCGTTAGGCGTTATGCGTTATGCGTTATGCGTTATGCGTTATGCGTTAACGTTATGCGTTATGCCTTTTGCGTTATGCGTTATGCGTTTTGCGTTATACGTTATGCTTTATGCGTTATGCGTTATGAGTTATACGTTATGCGTTATGCGTTATGCGTTATGCGTTATGCGTTATATGTTATGCGTTATGCGTTATGCGTTATGCGTTATGCGTTATGCGTTATGCGTTATGCGTTATGCGTTATGCGTTATGCCTTATGCGTTATGCGTTATGCGTTATGCGTTATGCGTTATGCGTTATGCGTTATGCGTTATGCGTTATGCGTTATGCGTTATGCCTTATGCGTTATGCGTTATGCGTTATGCGTTATGCGTTATGCGTTATGCGTTATGCGTTATGCGTTATGCGTTATGCGTTATGCGTTATGCGTTATGCGTTATGCGATATGCTATATGCGTTATGCGTTATGCGTTATGCGTTATGCGTTGTGGGTTATACGTTTGCGTTATGCGTTATGCGTTATCCGTTATTCGTTATGCTTTATGCGTTATGCGTTATGCGATATGCGTTATGCGTTATGCGTTATGCGTTATGCGTTATGCGTTATGCGTTATGCATTTTGCGTTATGCGTTATGCGTTATGCGTAATACGTTTGCGTTATGCGTTATGCGTTATGCGTTATGCGTTATGCTTTATGCGTTATGCGTTATGCGTTATGCGTTATACGTTTGCGTTATGCGTTATGCGTTGTGCGTTATACGTTTGCGTTATGCGTTATGCGTTGTTCGTTATGCGTTATGCGTTGGGCGAAATACGTTTGCGTTATGCGTTATGCGTTATGCGTTATGCGTTATGCGTTATGCGTTGTGCGTTATACGTTTGCGTTATGCGTTATGCGTTGTTCGTTATGCGTTATGCGTTGGGCGTAATACGTTTGCGTTATGCGTTATGCGTTATGCGTTATGCGTTATGCGTTATACGTTATGCGTTCTGTGTTGTGCGTTGTGCGTTGTGCGATATGCGTTATGCGTTATGGGTTATGGGTTATGCGTTATGCTATATGCGTTATGCATTTTGCGTTATGCGTTATGCGTTATGCGTTATGCGTTATGCGTTATGCATTATGCGTTATGCGTTATGCGTTGTGCGTTTGCGTTATGCGTTAGGCGTTATGCGTTATGCTTTATGCGTTATGAGTTATGAGTTATACGGTATGAGTTATGCGTTATGAGTTATGCGTTATGCGTTATGCGTTATGCGTTATGCGTTATGCGTTATGCGTTATGCGTTATGCGTTATGCGTTATGCGTTATGCGTTATGCGTTATGCGTTATGCGTTATGCCTTATGCGTTATGCGTTATGCGTTATGCGTTATGCGTTATGCGTTATGCGTTATGCGTTATGAGTTATGCGTTATGCGTTATGCGTTATGCGTTATGCGTTATGCGTTATGCGTTATGCGTTATGCGTTATGCGTTATGCGTTATGCGTTATGCGTTATGCGTTATGCGTTATGCGTTATGCGTTATGCGTTATGCGTTATGCGTTATGCGTTATGCGTTATGCGTTAGGCGTTATGCGTTATGCGTTCTGCGTTGTGCGTTCTGCGTTATGCGTTATGCGTTATGCGTTATGGGTTATGCGTTATGGGTTATGGGTTATGCGTTATGCGTTATGCGTTATGCGTTCTGCGTTGTGCGTTATGCGTTATGCGTTATGCGTTATGCGTTATGCGTTATGGGTTATGGGTTATGCGTTATGCGTTATGCGTTATGCGTTATGCGTTATGCGTTATGCGTTATGCGTTATGCGTTATGCGTTATGCGTTATGCGTTATGCGTTATGCGTTATGCGTTATACGTTTGCGTTATGCGTTATGCGTTGTGCGTTATACGTTTGCGTTATGCGTTATGCGTTGTTCGTTATGCGTTATGCGTTGGGCGTAATACGTTTGCGTTATGCGTTATGCGTTATGCTTTATGCGTTATGCGTTATGCGTTATACGGTATGAGTTATGCGTTATTCGATATGTGTTATGCGTTATGCGTTATGCGTTATGCGTTATGCGTTATGCGTTATGCGTTATGCGTTATGCGTTATGCGTTATGCGTTATGCGTTATGCGTTAACGTTATGCGTTATGCCTTTTGCGTTATGCGTTATGCGTTTTGCGTTATACGTTATGCTTTATGCGTTATGCGTTATGAGTTATACGTTATGCGTTATGCGTTATGCGTTATGCGTTATATGTTATGCGTTATGCGTTATGCGTTATGCGTTATGCGTTATGCGTTATGCGTTATGCGTTATGCGTAATGCGTTATGCGTTATGCGTTATGCGTTATGCGTTATGCGTTATGCGTTGTTCGTTATGCGTTATGCGTTGGGCGTAATACGTTTGCGTTATGCGTTATGCGTTAAGCGTTATGCGTTATGCGTTATGCGTTATGCGTTATGCGTTATGCGTTATGCGTTATGCGTTATGCGTTATGCGTTATGCGTTATGCGTTATGCGTTATGCGTTCTGTGTTGTGCGTTGTGCGTTGTGCGATATGCGTTATGCGTTATGGGTTATGGGTTATGCGTTATGCTATATGCGTTATGCGTTATGCGTTATGCGTTAACGTTATGCGTTATGCCTTTTGCGTTATGCGTTATGCGTTTTGCGTTATACGTTATGCTTTATGCGTTATGCGTTATGAGTTATACGTTATGCGTTATGCGTTATGCGTTATGCGTTATGCGTTGTTCGTTATGCGTTATGCGTTGGGCGTAATACGTTTGCGTTATGCGTTATGCGTTATGCGTTATGCGTTATGCGTTATGCGTTATGCGTTATGCGTTATGCGTTATGCGTTATGCGTTATGCGTTCTGTGTTGTGCGTTGTGCGTTGTGCGATATGCGTTATGCGTTATGGGTTATGGGTTATGCGTTATGCTATATGCGTTATGCATTTTGCGTTATGCGTTATGCGTTATGCGTTATGCGTTATGCGTTATGCGTTATGCATTATGCGTTATGCGTTATGCGTTGTGCGTTATGCGTTATGCGTTATGCGTTATGCGTTATGCGTTATGCGTTATGCGTTATGTGTTATGCGTTATGCGTTATGCGTTACGCGTTATGCGTTACGCGTTATGCGTTATGCGTTATGCGTTATGCGTAATGCGTTATGCGTTATGCGTTATGCGTTATGCGTTATGCGTTATGCGTTATGCGTTATGCGTTATGCGTTATGCGTTATGCGTTATGGGTTATGGGTTATGCGTTATGCGTTATGCGTTATGCGTTATGCGTTATGCGTTATGCGTTATGCGTTATGCGTTATGCGTTATGCGTTATGCGTTATGCGTTATGCGTTATGCGTTATACGTTTGCGTTATGCGTTATGCGTTGTGCGTTATACGTTTGCGTTATGCGTTATGCGTTGTTCGTTATGCGTTATGCGTTGGGCGTAATACGTTTGCGTTATGCGTTATGCGTTATGCTTTATGCGTTATGCGTTATGCGTTATACGGTATGAGTTATGCGTTATTCGATATGTGTTATGCGTTATGCGTTATGCGTTATGCGTTATGCGTTATGCGTTATGCGTTATGCGTTATGCGTTATGCGTTATGCGTTATGCGTTATGCGTTAACGTTATGCGTTATGCCTTTTGCGTTATGCGTTATGCGTTTTGCGTTATACGTTA
Organism: Lasioglossum morio; assembly: GCA_916610235.2. Classification (NCBI taxonomy): domain Eukaryota; kingdom Metazoa; phylum Arthropoda; class Insecta; order Hymenoptera; family Halictidae; genus Lasioglossum; species Lasioglossum morio. Next base: position 115,608 of record CAKAJA020000656.1, on the reverse strand, counting down.
TGCTTTATGCGTTATGCGTTATGAGTTATACGTTATGCGTTGTGCGTTATGCGTTATGCGTTATATGTTATGCGTTATGCGTTATGCGTTATGCGTTATGCGTTATGCGTTATGCGTTATGCGTTATGCGTTATGCGTAATGCGTTATGCGTTATGCGTTATGCGTTATGCGTTATGCGTTATGCGTTGTTCGTTATGCGTTATGCGTTGGGCGTAATACGTTTGCGTTATGCGTTATGCGTTATGCGTTATGCGTTATGCGTTATGCGTTATGCGTTATGCGTTATGCGTTATGCGTTATGCGTTTTGCGTTATGCGTTATGCGTTATGCGTTATGCGTCATGCGTTATGCGTTATGCGTTATGCGTTATGCGTTATGCGTTATGCGTTATGCGTTATGCGTTATGCGTTATGCGTTATGCGTTATGCGTTATGAGTTATACGTTATGCGTTATGCGTTATGCGTTATGCGTTATATGTTATGCGTTATGCGTTATGCGTTATGCGTTATGCGTTATGCGTTATGCGTTATGCGTTATGCGTTATGCGTAATGCGTTATGCGTTATGCGTTATGCGTTATGCGTTATGCGTTATGCGTTATGCGTTATGCGTTGTTCGTTATGCGTTATGCGTTGGGCGTAATACGTTTGCGTTATGCGTTATGCGTTATGCGTTATGCGTTATGCGTTATGCGTTATGCGTTATGCGTTATGCGTTATGCGTTATGCTTTATGCGTTATGCGTTATGCGTTATACGGTATGAGTTAAGCGTTATTCGTTATGTGTTATGCGTTATGCGTTATGCGTTATGCGTTATGCGTTATGCGTTATGCGTTATGCGTTATGCGTTATGCGTTATGCGTTAACGTTATGCGTTATGCCTTTTGCGTTATGCGTTATGCGTTTTGCGTTATACGTTATGCTTTATGCGTTATGCGTTATGAGTTATACGTTATGCGTTATGCGTTATGCGTTATGCGTTGTTCGTTATGCGTTATGCGTTATGCGTTATGCGTTATGCGTTATGCGTTATGCGTTATGCGTTATGCGTTATGCGTTATGCGTTATGCGTTATGCTTTATGCGTTATGCGTTATGCGTTATACGGTATGAGTTAAGCGTTATTCGTTATGTGTTATGCGTTATGCGTTATGCGTTATGCGTTATGCGTTATGCGTTATGCGTTATGCGTTATGCGTTATGCGTTATGCGTTATGAGTTATACGTTATGCGTTATGCGTTATGCGTTATGCGTTATATGTTATGCGTTATGCGTTATGCGTTATGCGTTATGCGTTATGCGTTATGCGTTATGCGTTATGCGTAATGCGTTATGCGTTATGCGTTATGCGTTATGCGTTATGCGTTATGCGTTATGCGTTGTTCGTTATGCGTTATGCGTTGGGCGTAATACGTTTGCGTTATGCGTTATGCGTTATGCGTTATGCGTTATGCGTTATGCGTTATGCGTTATGCGTTATGCTTTATGCGTTATGCGTTATGCGTTATACGGTATGAGTTAAGCGTTATTCGTTATGTGTTATGCGTTATGCGTTATGCGTTATGCGTTATGCGTTATGCGTTATGCGTTATGCGTTATGCGTTATGCGTTATGCGTTATGCGTTAACGTTATGCGTTATGCCTTTTGCGTTATGCGTTATGCGTTTTGCGTCATACGTTATGCTTTATGCGTTATGCGTTATGAGTTATACGTTATGCGTTATGCGTTATGCGTTATGCGTTGTTCGTTATGCGTTATGCGTTGGGCGTAATACGTTTGCGTTATGCGTTATGCGTTATGCGTTATGCGTTATGCGTTATGCGTTATGCTATATGCGTTATGCATTTTGCGTTATGCGTTATGCGTTATGCGTTATGCGTTATGCGTTATGCGTTTTGCGTTATACGTTATGCTTTATGCGTTATGCGTTATGAGTTATACGTTATGCGTTATGCGTTATGCGTTATGCGTTGTTCGTTATGCGTTATGCGTTGGGCGTAATACGTTTGCGTTATGCGTTATGCGTTATGCGTTATGCGTTATGCGTTATGCGTTATGCGTTATGCGTTATGCGTTATGCTTTATGCGTTATGCGTTATGCGTTATACGGTATGAGTTATGCGTTATTCGTTATGTGTTATGCGTTATGCGTTATGCGTTATGCGTTATGCGTTATGCGTTATGCGTTATGCGTTATGCGTTATGCGTTATGCGTTATGCGTTATGCGTTAACGTTATGCGTTATGCCTTTTGCGTTATGCGTTATGCGTTTTGCGTTATACGTTATGCTTTATGCGTTATGCGTTATGAGTTATACGTTATGCGTTATGCGTTATGCGTTATGCGTTATGCGTTATGCTTTATGCGTTATGCGTTATGCGTTATACGGTATGAGTTATGCGTTATTCGTTATGTGTTATGCGTTATGCGTTATGCGTTATGCGTTATGCGTTATGCGTTATGCGTTATGCGTTAACGTTATGCGTTATGCCTTTTGCGTTATGCGTTATGCGTTTTGCGTTATACGTTATGCTTTATGCGTTATGCGTTATGAGTTATACGTTATGCGTTATGCGTTATGCGTTTTGCGTTATGCCTTTTGCGTTATGCGTTATGCGTTTTGCGTTATGCGTTATGCGTTATGCGTTATGCGTTATGCGTTATGCTTTATGCGTTATGCGTTATGCGTTATACGGTATGAGTTAAGCGTTATTCGTTATGTGTTATGCGTTATGCGTTATGCGTTATGCGTTATGCGTTATGCGTTATGCGTTATGCGTTATGCGTTATGCGTTATGCGTTAACGTTATGCGTTATGCCTTTTGCGTTATGCGTTATGCGTTTTGCGTTATACGTTATGCTTTATGCGTTATGCGTTATGAGTTATACGTTATGCGTTATGCGTTATGCGTTATGCGTTGTTCGTTATGCGTTATGCGTTGGGCGTAATACGTTTGCGTTATGCGTTATGCGTTATGCGTTATGCGTTATGCGTTATGCGTTATGCTATATGCGTTATGCATTTTGCGTTATGCGTTATGCGTTATGCGTTATGCGTTATGCGTTATGCGTTTTGCGTTATACGTTATGCTTTATGCGTTATGCGTTATGAGTTATACGTTATGCGTTATGCGTTATGCGTTATGCGTTGTTCGTTATGCGTTATGCGTTGGGCGTAATACGTTTGCGTTATGCGTTATGCGTTATGCGTTATGCGTTATGCGTTATGCGTTATGCGTTATGCGTTATGCGTTATGCGTTATGCTTTATACGTTATGCGTTATGCGTTATACGGTATGAGTTATGCGTTATTCGTTATGTGTTATGCGTTATGCGTTATGCGTTATGCGTTATGCGTTATGCGTTATGCGTTATGCGTTATGCGTTATGCGTTATGCGTTATGCGTTAACGTTATGCGTTATGCCTTTTGCGTTATGCGTTATGCGTTTTGCGTTATACGTTATGCTTTATGCGTTATGCGTTATGAGTTATACGTTATGCGTTATGCGTTATGCGTTATGCGTTATGCGTTATGCTTTATGCGTTATGCGTTATGCGTTATACGGTATGAGTTATGCGTTATTCGTTATGTGTTATGCGTTATGCGTTATGCGTTATGCGTTATGCGTTATGCGTTATGCGTTATGCGTTATGCGTTATGCGTTAACGTTATGCGTTATGCCTTTTGCGTTATGCGTTATGCGTTTTGCGTTATACGTTATGCTTTATGCGTTATGCGTTATGAGTTATACGTTATGCGTTATGCGTTATGCGTTTTGCGTTATACGTTATGCTTTATGCGTTATGCGTTATGAGTTATACGTTATGCGTTATGCGTTATGCGTTATGCGTTGTTCGTTATGCGTTATGCGTTGGGCGTAATACGTTTGCGTTATGCGTTATGCGTTATGCGTTATGCGTTATGCGTTATGCGTTATGCGTTATGGGTTATGGGTTATGCGTTATGCTATATGCGTTATGCATTTTGCGTTATGCGTTATGCGTTATGCGTTATGCGTTATGCGTTATGCATTATGCGTTATGCGTTATGCGTTGTGCGTTATGCGTTAGGCGTTATGCGTTATGCTTTATGCGTTATGAGTTATGAGTTATACGGTATGAGTTATGCGTTATGAGTTATGCGTTATGCGTTATGCGTTATGCGTTATGCGTTATGCGTTATGCGTTATGCGTTATGCGTTTTGCGTTATACGTTATGCTTTATGCGTTATGCGTTATGAGTTATACGTTATGCGTTATGCGTTATGCGTTATGCGTTGTTCGTTATGCGTTATGCGTTGGGTGTAATACGTTTGCGTTATGCGTTATGCGTTATGCGTTATGCGTTATGCGTTATGCGTTATGCGTTATGCGTTATGCGTTATGCGTTATGCGTTATGCGTTATGCGTTATGCGTTCTGTGTTGTGCGTTGTGCGTTGTGCGATATGCGTTATGCGTTATGGGTTATGGGTTATGCGTTATGCTATATGCGTTATGCATTTTGCGTTATGCGTTATGCGTTATGCGTTATGCGTTATGCGTTATGCGTTATGCGTAATGCGTTATGCGTTATGCGTTATGCGTTATGCGTTATGCGTTATGCGTTATGCGTTGTTCGTTATGCGTTATGCGTTGGGCGTAATACGTTTGCGTTATGCGTTATGCGTTATGCGTTATGCGTTATGCGTTATGCGTTATGCGTTATGCGTTATGCGTTATGCTTTATGCGTTATGCGTTATGCGTTATACGGTATGAGTTATGCGTTATTCGTTATGTGTTATGCGTTATGCGTTATGCGTTATGCGTTATGCGTTATGCGTTATGCGTTATGCGTTATGCGTTAACGTTATGCGTTATGCCTTTTGCGTTATGCGTTATGCGTTTTGCGTTATACGTTATGCTTTATGCGTTATGCGTTATGAGTTATACGTTATGCGTTATGCGTTATGCGTTATGCGTTGTTCGTTATGCGTTATGCGTTGGGCTTAATACGTTTGCGTTATGCGTTATGCGTTATGCGTTATGCGTTATGCGTTATGCGTTATGCGTTATGCGTTATGCGTTATGCGTTATGCGTTATGCGTTCTGTGTTGTGCGTTGTGCGTTGTGCGATATGCGTTATGCGTTATGGGTTATGGGTTATGCGTTATGCTATATGCGTTATGCATTTTGCGTTATGCGTTATGCGTTATGCGTTATGCGTTATGCGTTATGCGTTATGCATTATGCGTTATGCGTTATGCGTTGTGCGTTTGCGTTATGCGTTAGGCGTTATGCGTTATGCTTTATGCGTTATGAGTTATGAGTTATACGGTATGAGTTATGCGTTATGAGTTATGCGTTATGCGTTATGCGTTATGCGTTATGCGTTATGCGTTATGCGTTATGCGTTATGCGTTATGCGTTATGCGTTATGCGTTATGCCTTATGCGTTATGCGTTATGCGTTATGCGTTATGCGTTATGCGTTATGCGTTATGCGTTATGCGTTATGAGTTATGCGTTATGCGTTATGAGTTATGCGTTATGCGTTATGCGTTATGCGTTATGCGTTATGCGTTATGCGTTATGCGTTATGCGTTATGCGTTATGCGTTATGCGTTATGCGTTATGCGTTATGCGTTATGCGTTATGCGTTATGCGTTATGCGTTATGCGTTATGCGTTATGCGTTATGCGTTATGCGTTATGCGTTATGCGTTATGCGTTATGCGTTATGCGTTCTGCGTTGTGCGTTCTGCGTTATGCGTTATGCGTTATGCGTTGTGGGTTATGCGTTATGGGTTATGGGTTATGCGTTATGCGTTATGCGTTATGCGTTCTGCGTTGTGCGTTATGCGTTATGCGTTATGCGTTATGCGTTATGGGTTATGGGTTATGCGTTATGCGTTATGCGTTATGCGTTATGCGTTATGCGTTATGCGTTATGCGTTATGCGTTATGCGTTATGCGTTATGCGTTATGCGTTATGCGTTATGCGTTATGCGTTATGCGTTATACGTTTGCGTTATGCGTTATGCGTTGTGCGTTATACGTTTGCGTTATGCGTTATGCGTTGTTCGTTATGCGTTATGCGTTGGGCGTAATACGTTTGCGTTATGCGTTATGCGTTATGCTTTATGCGTTATGCGTTATGCGTTATACGGTATGAGTTATGCGTTATTCTATATGTGTTATGCGTTATGCGTTATGCGTTATGCGTTATGCGTTATGCGTTATGCGTTATGCGTTATGCGTTATGCGTTATGCGTTATGCGTTATGCGTTATGCGTTAACGTTATGCGTTATGCCTTTTGCGTTATGCGTTATGCGTTTTGCGTTATACGTTATGCTTTATGCGTTATGCGTTATGAGTTATACGTTATGCGTTATGCGTTATGCGTTATGCGTTATATGTTATGCGTTATGCGTTATGCGTTATGCGTTATGCGTTATGCGTTATGCGTTATGCGTTATGCGTTATGCGTAATGCGTTATGCGTTATGCGTTATGCGTTATGCGTTATGCGTTATGCGTTGTTCGTTATGCGTTATGCGTTGGGCGTAATACGTTTGCGTTATGCGTTATGCGTTATGCGTTATGCGTTATGCGTTATGCGTTATGCGTTATGCGTTATGCGTTATGCGTTATGCGTTATGCGTTATGCGTTATGCGTTATGCGTTATGCGTTATGCGTTATGCGTTCTGTGTTGTGCGTTGTGCGTTGTGCGATATGCGTTATGCGTTATGGGTTATGGGTTATGCGTTATGCTATATGCGTTATGCGTTATGCGTTATGCGTTATGCGTTATGCGTTATGCGTTATGCGTTATGCGTTATGCGTTATGTGTTGGGCGTAATACGTTTGCGTTATGCGTTATGCCTTATGCGTTATGCGTTATGCGTTATGCGTTATGCGTTATGCGTTATGCGTTATGCGTTATGCGTTATGCGTTATGCGTTATGCGTTATGCGTTATGCGTTCTGTGTTGTGCGTTGTGCGTTGTGCGATATGCGTTATGCGTTATGGGTTATGGGTTATGCGTTATGCTATATGCGTTATGCATTTTGCGTTATGCGTTATGCGTTATGCGTTATGCGTTATGCGTTATGCATTATGCGTTATGCGTTATGCGTTGTGCGTTATGCGTTATGCGTTATGCGTTATGCGTTATTCGTTATGCGTTATGCGTTATGTGTTATGCGTTATGCGTTATGCGTTACGCGTTATGCGTTATGCGTTATGCGTTATGCGTTCTGTGTTGTGCGTTGTGCGTTGTGCGATATGCGTTATGCGTTATGGGTTATGGGTTATGCGTTATGCTATATGCGTTATGCATTTTGCGTTATGCGTTATGCGTTATGCGTTATGCGTTATGCGTTATGCGTTATGCATTATGCGTTATGCGTTATGCGTTGTGCGTTATGCGTTATGCGTTATGCGTTATGCGTTATTCGTTATGCGTTATGCGTTATGTGTTATGCGTTATGCGTTATGCGTTACGCGTTATGCGTTACGCGTTATGCGTTATGCGTTATGCGTTATGCGTAATGCGTTATGCGTTATGCGTTATGCGTTATGCGTTATGCGTTATGCGTTATGCGTTATGCGTTATGCGTTATGCGTTATGCGTTATGCGTTATGGGTTATGGGTTATGCGTTATGCGTTATGCGTTATGCGTTATGCGTTATGCGTTATGCGTTATGCGTTATGCGTTATGCGTTAACGTTATGCGTTATGCCTTTTGCGTTATGCGTTATGCGTTTTGCGTTATGCGTTATGCGTTTTGCGTTATACGTTATGCTTTATGCGTTATGCGTTATGAGTTATACGTTATGCGTTATGCGTTATGCGTTATGCGTTGTTCGTTATGCGTTATGCGTTGGGCGTAATACGTTTGCGTTATGCGTTATGCGTTATGCGTTATGCGTTATGCGTTATGCGTTATGCGTTATGCGTTATGCGTTATGCGTTATGCTTTATGCGTTATGCGTTATGCGTTATACGGTATGAGTTATGCGTTATTCGTTATGTGTTATGCGTTATGCGTTATGCGTTATGCGTTATGCGTTATGCGTTATGCGTTATGCGTTATGCGTTATGCGTTATGCGTTATGCGTTAACGTTATGCGTTATGCCTTTTGCGTTATGCGTTATGCGTTTTGCGTTATACGTTATGCTTTATGCGTTATGCGTTATGAGTTATACGTTATGCGTTATGCGTTATGCGTTATGCGTTATGCGTTATGCTTTATGCGTTATGCGTTATGCGTTATACGGTATGAGTTATGCGTTATTCGTTATGTGTTATGCGTTATGCGTTATGCGTTATGCGTTATGCGTTATGCGTTATGCGTTATGCGTTAACGTTATGCGTTATGCCTTTTGCGTTATGCGTTATGCGTTTTGCGTTATACGTTATGCTTTATGCGTTATGCGTTATGAGTTATACGTTATGCGTTATGCGTTATGCGTTTTGCGTTATGCCTTTTGCGTTATGCGTTATGCGTTTTGCGTTATGCGTTATGCGTTATGCGTTATGCGTTATGCGTTATGCTTTATGCGTTATGCGTTATGCGTTATACGGTATGAGTTAAGCGTTATTCGTTATGTGTTATGCGTTATGCGTTATGCGTTATGCGTTATGCGTTATGCGTTATGCGTTATGCGTTATGCGTTATGCGTTATGCGTTATGCGTTAACGTTATGCGTTATGCCTTTTGCGTTATGCGTTATGCGTTTTGCGTTATACGTTATGCTTTATGCGTTATGCGTTATGAGTTATACGTTATGCGTTATGCGTTATGCGTTATGCGTTGTTCGTTATGCGTTATGCGTTGGGCGTAATACGTTTGCGTTATGCGTTATGCGTTATGCGTTATGCGTTATGCGTTATGCGTTATGCTATATGCGTTATGCATTTTGCGTTATGCGTTATGCGTTATGCGTTATGCGTTATGCGTTATGCGTTTTGCGTTATACGTTATGCTTTATGCGTTATGCGTTATGAGTTATACGTTATGCGTTATGCGTTATGCGTTATGCGTTGTTCGTTATGCGTTATGCGTTGGGCGTAATACGTTTGCGTTATGCGTTATGCGTTATGCGTTATGCGTTATGCGTTATGCGTTATGCGTTATGCGTTATGCGTTATGCGTTATGCTTTATACGTTATGCGTTATGCGTTATACGGTATGAGTTATGCGTTATTCGTTATGTGTTATGCGTTATGCGTTATGCGTTATGCGTTATGCGTTATGCGTTATGCGTTATGCGTTATGCGTTATGCGTTATGCGTTATGCGTTATGCGTTAACGTTATGCGTTATGCCTTTTGCGTTATGCGTTATGCGTTTTGCGTTATACGTTATGCTTTATGCGTTATGCGTTATGAGTTATACGTTATGCGTTATGCGTTATGCGTTATGCGTTATGCGTTATGCTTTATGCGTTATGCGTTATGCGTTATACGGTATGAGTTATGCGTTATTCGTTATGTGTTATGCGTTATGCGTTATGCGTTATGCGTTATGCGTTATGCGTTATGCGTTATGCGTTATGCGTTATGCGTTAACGTTATGCGTTATGCCTTTTGCGTTATGCGTTATGCGTTTTGCGTTATACGTTATGCTTTATGCGTTATGCGTTATGAGTTATACGTTATGCGTTGTGCGTTATGCGTTTTGCGTTATACGTTATGCTTTATGCGTTATGCGTTATGAGTTATACGTTATGCGTTATGCGTTATGCGTTATGCGTTGTTCGTTATGCGTTATGCGTTGGGCGTAATACGTTTGCGTTATGCGTTATGCGTTATGCGTTATGCGTTATGCGTTATGCGTTATGCGTTATGGGTTATGGGTTATGCGTTATGCTATATGCGTTATGCATTTTGCGTTATGCGTTATGCGTTATGCGTTATGCGTTATGCGTTATGCGTTATGCATTATGCGTTATGCGTTATGCGTTGTGCGTTATGCGTTAGGCGTTATGCGTTATGCTTTATGCGTTATGAGTTATGAGTTATACGGTATGAGTTATGCGTTATGAGTTATGCGTTATGCGTTATGCGTTATGCGTTATGCGTTATGCGTTATGCGTTATGCGTTTTGCGTTATACGTTATGCTTTATGCGTTATGCGTTATGAGTTATACGTTATGCGTTATGCGTTATGCGTTATGCGTTGTTCGTTATGCGTTATGCGTTGGGTGTAATACGTTTGCGTTATGCGTTATGCGTTATGCGTTATGCGTTATGCGTTATGCGTTATGCGTTATGCGTTATGCGTTATGCGTTATGCGTTATGCGTTCTGTGTTGTGCGTTGTGCGTTGTGCGATATGCGTTATGCGTTATGGGTTATGGGTTATGCGTTATGCTATATGCATTATGCATTTTGCGTTATGCGTTATGCGTTATGCGTTATGCGTTATGCGTTATGCGTAATGCGTTATGCGTTATGCGTTATGCGTTATGCGTTATGCGTTATGCGTTATGCGTTGTTCGTTATGCGTTATGCGTTGGGCGTAATACGTTTGCGTTATGCGTTATGCGTTATGCGTTATGCGTTATGCGTTATGCGTTATGCGTTATGCGTTATGCGTTATGCTTTATGCGTTATGCGTTATGCGTTATACGGTATGAGTTATGCGTTATTCGTTATGTGTTATGCGTTATGCGTTATGCGTTATGCGTTATGCGTTATGCGTTATGCGTTATGCGTTATGCGTTAACGTTATGCGTTATGCCTTTTGCGTTATGCGTTATGCGTTTTGCGTTATACGTTATGCTTTATGCGTTATGCGTTATGAGTTATACGTTATGCGTTATGCGTTATGCGTTATGCGTTGTTCGTTATGCGTTATGCGTTGGGCGTAATACGTTTGCGTTATGCGTTATGCGTTATGCGTTATGCGTTATGCGTTATGCGTTATGCGTTATGCGTTATGCGTTATGCGTTCTGTGTTGTGCGTTGTGCGTTGTGCGATATGCGTTATGCGTTATGGGTTATGGGTTATGCGTTATGCTATATGCGTTATGCATTTTGCGTTATGCGTTATGCGTTATGCGTTATGCGTTATGCGTTATGCATTATGCGTTATGCGTTATGCGTTGTGCGTTTGCGTTATGCGTTAGGCGTTATGCGTTATGCTTTATGCGTTATGAGTTATGAGTTATACGGTATGAGTTATGCGTTATGAGTTATGCGTTATGCGTTATGCGTTATGCGTTATGCGTTATGCGTTATGCGTTATGCGTTATGCGTTATGCGTTATGCGTTATGCGTTATGCGTTATGCCTTATGCGTTATGCGTTATGCGTTATGCGTTATGCGTTATGCGTTATGCGTTATGCGTTATGCGTTATGAGTTATGCGTTATGCGTTATGCGTTATGCGTTATGCGTTATGCGTTATGCGTTATGCGTTATGCGTTATGCGTTATGCGTTATGCGTTATGCGTTATGCGTTATGCGTTATGCGTTATGCGTTATGCGTTATGCGTTATGCGTTATGCGTTATGCGTTATGCGTTATGCGTTATGCGTTATGCGTTATGCGTTATGCGTTCTGCGTTGTGCGTTCTGCGTTATGCGTTATGCGTTATGCGTTGTGGGTTATGCGTTATGGGTTATGGGTTATGCGTTATGCGTTATGCGTTATGCGTTCTGCGTTGTGCGTTATGCGTTATGCGTTATGCGTTATGCGTTATGCGTTATGGGTTATGGGTTATGCGTTATGCGTTATGCGTTATGCGTTATGCGTTATGCGTTATGCGTTATGCGTTATGCGTTATGCGTTATGCGTTATGCGTTATGCGTTATGCGTTATGCGTTATGCGTTATGCGTTATACGTTTGCGTTATGCGTTATGCGTTGTGCGTTATACGTTTGCGTTATGCGTTATGCGTTGTTCGTTATGCGTTATGCGTTGGGCGTAATACGTTTGCGTTATGCGTTATGCGTTATGCTTTATGCGTTATGCGTTATGCGTTATACGGTATGAGTTATGCGTTATTCTATATGTGTTATGCGTTATGCGTTATGCGTTATGCGTTATGCGTTATGCGTTATGCGTTATGCGTTATGCGTTATGCGTTATGCGTTATGCGTTATGCGTTAACGTTATGCGTTATGCCTTTTGCGTTATGCGTTATGCGTTTTGCGTTATACGTTATGCTTTATGCGTTATGCGTTATGAGTTATACGTTATGCGTTATGCGTTATGCGTTATGCGTTATATGTTATGCGTTATGCGTTATGCGTTATGCGTTATGCGTTATGCGTTATGCGTTATGCGTTATGCGTTATGCGTAATGCGTTATGCGTTATGCGTTATGCGTTATGCGTTATGCGTTATGCGTTGTTCGTTATGCGTTATGCGTTGGGCGTAATACGTTTGCGTTATGCGTTATGCGTTATGCGTTATGCGTTATGCGTTATGCGTTATGCGTTATGCGTTATGCGTTATGCGTTATGCGTTATGCGTTATGCGTTATGCGTTATGCGTTATGCGTTATGCGTTATGCGTTATGCGTTCTGTGTTGTGCGTTGTGCGTTGTGCGATATGCGTTATGCGTTATGGGTTATGGGTTATGCGTTATGCTATATGCGTTATGCGTTATGCGTTATGCGTTATGCGTTATGCGTTATGCGTTATGCGTTATGCGTTATGCGTTATGTGTTGGGCGTAATACGTTTGCGTTATGCGTTATGCGTTATGCGTTATGCGTTATGCGTTATGCGTTATGCGTTATGCGTTATGCGTTATGCGTTATGCGTTATGCGTTATGCGTTATGCGTTATGCGTTATGCGTTATGCGTTCTGTGTTGTGCGTTGTGCGTTGTGCGATATGCGTTATGCGTTATGGGTTATGGGTTATGCGTTATGCTATATGCGTTATGCATTTTGCGTTATGCGTTATGCGTTATGCGTTATGCGTTATGCGTTATGCATTATGCGTTATGCGTTATGCGTTGTGCGTTATGCTTTATGCGTTATGCGTTATGCGTTATGCGTTATGCGTTATGCGTTTTGTGTTATGCGTTATGCGTTATGCGTTATGCGTTATGCGTTATGCGTTATGCGTTATGCGTTCTGTGTTGTGCGTTGTGCGTTGTGCGATATGCGTTATGCGTTATGGGTTATGGGTTATGCGTTATGCTATATGCGTTATGCATTTTGCGTTATGCGTTATGCGTTATGCGTTATGCGTTATGCGTTATGCGTTATGCATTATGCGTTATGCGTTATGCGTTGTGCGTTATGCGTTATGCGTTATGCGTTATGCGTTATTCGTTATGCGTTATGCGTTATGTGTTATGCGTTATGCGTTATGCGTTACGCGTTACGCGTTACGCGTTATGCGTTATGCGTTATGCGTTATGCGTAATGCGTTATGCGTTATGCGTTATGCGTTATGCGTTATGCGTTATGCGTTATGCGTTATGCGTTATGCGTTATGCGTTATGCGTTATGCGTTATGGGTTATGGGTTATGCGTTATGCGTTATGCGTTATGCGTTATGCGTTATGCGTTATGCGTTATGCGTTATGCGTTATGCGTTATGCGTTATGCGTTATGCGTTATGCGTTATGCGTTATACGTTTGCGTTATGCGTTATGCGTTGTGCGTTATACGTTTGCGTTATGCGTTATGCGTTGTTCGTTATGCGTTATGCGTTGGGCGTAATACGTTTGCGTTATGCGTTATGCGTTATGCGTTATGCTTTATGCGTTATGCGTTATGCGTTATACGGTATGAGTTATGCGTTATTCGATATGTGTTATGCGTTATGCGTTATGCGTTATGCGTTATGCGTTATGCGTTATGCGTTATGCGTTATGCGTTATGCGTTATGCGTTATGCGTTAACGTTATGCGTTATGCCTTTTGCGTTATGCGTTATGCGTTTTGCGTTATACGTTATGCTTTATGCGTTATGCGTTATGAGTTATACGTTATGCGTTATGCGTTATGCGTTATGCGTTGTTCGTTATGCGTTATGCGTTGGGCGTAATACGTTTGCGTTATGCGTTATGCGTTATGCGTTATGCGTTATGCGTTATGCGTTATGCGTTATGCGTTATGCGTTATGCGTTATGCGTTATGCGTTATGCGTTCTGTGTTGTGCGTTGTGCGTTGTGCGATATGCGTTATGCGTTATGGGTTATGGGTTATGCGTTATGCTATATGCGTTATGCATTTTGCGTTATGCGTTATGCGTTATGCGTTATGCGTTATGCGTTATGCGTTATGCATTATGCGTTATGCGTTATGCGTTGTGCGTTTGCGTTATGCGTTAGGCGTTATGCGTTATGCTTTATGCGTTATGAGTTATGAGTTATACGGTATGAGTTATGCGTTATGAGTTATGCGTTATGCGTTATGCGTTATGCGTTATGCGTTATGCGTTATGCGTTATGCGTTATGCGTTATGCGTTATGCGTTATGCGTTATGCGTTATGCCTTATGCGTTATGCGTTATGCGTTATGCGTTATGCGTTATGCGTTATGCGTTATGCGTTATGAGTTATGCGTTATGCGTTATGCGTTATGCGTTATGCGTTATGCGTTATGCGTTATGCGTTATGCGTTATGCGTTATGCGTTATGCGTTATGCGTTATGCGTTATGCGTTATGCGTTATGCGTTATGCGTTATGCGTTATGCGTTATGCGTTATGCGTTATGCGTTATGCGTTCTGCGTTGTGCGTTCTGCGTTATGCGTTATGCGTTATGCGTTGTGGGTTATGCGTTATGGGTTATGGGTTATGCGTTATGCGTTATGCGTTATGCGTTCTGCGTTATGCGTTATGCGTTATGCGTTATGCGTTATGCGTTATGCGTTATGGGTTATGGGTTATGCGTTATGCGTTATGCGTTATGCGTTATGCGTTATGCGTTATGCGTTATGCGTTATGCGTTATGCGTTATGCGTTATGCGTTATGCGTTATGCGTTATGCGTTATGCGTTATGCGTTATGCGTTATACGTTTGCGTTATGCGTTATGCGTTGTGCGTTATACGTTTGCGTTATGCGTTATGCGTTGTTCGTTATGCGTTATGCGTTGGGCGTAATACGTTTGCGTTATGCGTTATGCGTTATGCTTTATGCGTTATGCGTTATGCGTTATACGGTATGAGTTATGCGTTATTCGATATGTGTTATGCGTTATGCGTTATGCGTTATGCGTTATGCGTTATGCGTTATGCGTTATGCGTTATGCGTTATGCGTTATGCGTTATGCGTTATGCGTTATGCGTTATGCGTTAACGTTATGCGTTATGCCTTTTGCGTTATGCGTTATGCGTTTTGCGTTATACGTTATGCTTTATGCGTTATGCGTTATGAGTTATACGTTATGCGTTATGCGTTATGCGTTATGCGTTATGCGTTATGCGTTATGCGTTATGCGTTATGCGTTATGCGTTATGCGTTATGCGTTATGCGTTATGCGTTATGCGTTATGCGTTATGCGTTATGCGTTATGCGTTATGCGTTCTGTGTTGTGCGTTGTGCGTTGTGCGATATGCGTTATGCGTTATGGGTTATGGGTTATGCGTTATGCTATATGCGTTATGCGTTATGCGTTATGCGTTATGCGTTATGCGTTATGCGTTATGCGTTATGCGTTATGCGTTATGCGTTATGCGTTATGCGTTGGGCGTAATACGTTTGCGTTATGCGTTATGCGTTATGCGTTATGCGTTATGCGTTATGCGTTATGCGTTATGCGTTATGCGTTATGCGTTATGCGTTATGCGTTATGCGTTATGCGTTATGCGTTATGCGTTCTGTGTTGTGCGTTGTGCGTTGTGCGATATGCGTTATGCGTTATGGGTTATGGGTTATGCGTTATGCTATATGCGTTATGCATTTTGCGTTATGCGTTATGCGTTATGCGTTATGCGTTATGCGTTATGCATTATGCGTTATGCGTTATGCGTTGTGCGTTATGCGTTATGCGTTATGCGTTATGCGTTATTCGTTATGCGTTATGCGTTATGTGTTATGCGTTATGCGTTATGCGTTACGCGTTATGCGTTATGCGTTATGCGTTATGCGTTCTGTGTTGTGCGTTGTGCGTTGTGCGATATGCGTTATGCGTTATGGGTTATGGGTTATGCGTTATGCTATATGCGTTATGCATTTTGCGTTATGCGTTATGCGTTATGCGTTATGCGTTATGCGTTATGCGTTATGCATTATGCGTTATGCGTTATGCGTTGTGCGTTATGCGTTATGCGTTATGCGTTATGCGTTATTCGTTATGCGTTATGCGTTATGTGTTATGCGTTATGCGTTATGCGTTACGCGTTATGCGTTACGCGTTATGCGTTATGCATTATGCGTTATGCGTAATGCGTTATGCGTTATGCGTTATGCGTTATGCGTTATGCGTTATGCGTTATGCGTTATGCGTTATGCGTTATGCGTTATGCGTTATGGGTTATGGGTTATGCGTTATGCGTTATGCGTTATGCGTTATGCGTTATGCGTTATGCGTTATGCGTTATGCGTTATGCGTTATGCGTTATGCGTTATGCGTTATGCGTTATACGTTTGCGTTATGCGTTATGCGTTGTGCGTTATACGTTTGCGTTATGCGTTATGCGTTGTTCGTTATGCGTTATGCGTTGGGCGTAATACGTTTGCGTTATGCGTTATGCGTTATGCGTTATGCTTTATGCGTTATGCGTTATGCGTTATACGGTATGAGTTATGCGTTATTCGATATGTGTTATGCGTTATGCGTTATGCGTTACGCGTTATGCGTTATGCGTTATGCGTTATGCGTTATGCGTTATGCGTTATGCGTTATGCGTTATGCGTTAACGTTATGCGTTATGCCTTTTGCGTTATGCGTTATGCGTTTTGCGTTATACGTTATGCTTTATGCGTTATGCGTTATGAGTTATACGTTATGCGTTATGCGTTATGCGTTATGCGTTATATGTTATGCGTTATGCGTTATGCGTTATGCGTTATGCGTTATGCGTTATGCGTTATGCGTTATGCGTTATGCGTAATGCGTTATGCGTTATGCGTTATGCGTTATGCGTTATGCGTTATGCGTTATGCGTTATGCGTTGTTCGTTATGCGTTATGCGTTGGGCGTAATACGTTTGCGTTATGCGTTATGCGTTATGCGTTATGCGTTATGCGTTATGCGTTATGCGTTATGCGTTATGCGTTATGCGTTATGCGTTATGCGTTATGCGTTATGCGTTATGCGTTATGCGTTATGCGTTATGCGTTATGCGTTATGCGTTATGCGTTATGCGTTATGCGTTATGCGTTATGCGTTATGCGTTATGCGTTATGCGTTATGCGTTATGCGTTATGCGTTATGCGTTCTGTGTTGTGCGTTGTGCGTTGTGCGATATGCGTTATGCGTTATGGGTTATGGGTTATGCGTTATGCTATATGCGTTATGCATTTTGCGTTATGCGTTATGCGTTATGCGTTATGCGTTATGCGTTATGCGTTATGCATTATGCGTTATGCGTTATGCGTTGTGCGTTTGCGTTATGCGTTAGGCGTTATGCGTTATGCTTTATGCTTTATGCGTTATGAGTTATGAGTTATACGGTATGAGTTATGCGTCATGCGTTGTGCGATATGCGTTATGCGTTATGGGTTATGGGTTATGCGTTATGCTATATGCGTTATGCATTTTGCGTTATGCGTTATGCGTTATGCGTTATGCGTTATGCGTTATGCATTATGCGTTATGCATTATGCGTTATGCGTTATGCGTTGTGCGTTTGCGTTATGCGTTAGGCGTTATGCGTTATGCTTTATGCGTTATGAGTTATGAGTTATACGGTATGAGTTATGCGTTATGAGTTATGCGTTATGCGTTATGCGTTATGCGTTATGCGTTATGCGTTATGCATTATGCGTTATGCGTTATGCGTTATGCGTTATGCGTTATGCGTTATGCGTTATGCGTTATGCGTTATGCGTTATGCGTTGTTCGTTATGCGTTATGCGTTGGGCGTAATACGTTTGCGTTATGCGTTATGCGTTATGCTTTATGCGTTATGCGTTATGCGTTATACGGTATGAGTTATGCGTTATTCGTTATGTGTTATGCGTTATGCGTTATGCGTTATGCGTTATGCGTTATGCGTTATGCGTTATGCGTTATGCGTTATGCGTTAACGTTATGCGTTATGCCTTTTGCGTTATGCGTTATGCGTTTTGCGTTTTGCGTTATACGTTATGCTTTATGCGTTATGCGTTATGAGTTATACGTTATGCGTTATGCGTTATGCGTTATGCGTTGTTCGTTATGCGTTATGCGTTGGGCGTAATACGTTTGCGTTATGCGTTATGCGTTATGCGTTATGCGTTATGCGTTATGCGTTATGCGTTATGCGTTATGCGTTATGCGTTATGCGTTATGCGTTATGCGTTATGCGTTATGCGTTATGCGTTATGCGTTATGCGTTCTGTATTGTGCGTTGTGCGTTGTGCGATATGCGTTATGCGTTATGGGTTATGGGTTATGCGTTATGCTATATGCGTTATGCATTTTGCGTTATGCGTTATGCGTTATGCGTTATGCGTTATGCGTTATGCGTTATGCGTTATGCATTATGCGTTATGCGTTATGCGTTGTGCGTTTGCGTTATGCGTTAGGCGTTATGCGTTATGCTTTATGCGTTATGAGTTATGAGTTATACGGTATGAGTTATGCGTTATGAGTTATGAGTTATGCGTTATGCGTTATGCGTTATGCGTTATGCGTTATGCGTTATGCGTTATGCGTTATGCGTTATACGTTTGCGTTATGCCTTATGCGTTGTGCGTTATACGTTTGCGTTATGCGATATGCGTTGTTCGTTATGCGTTATGCGTTGGGCGTAATACGTTTGCGTTATGCGTTATGCGTTATGCTTTATGCGTTATGCGTTATGCGTTATACGGTATGAGTTATGCGTTATTCGATATGTGTTATGCGTTATGCGTTATGCGTTATGCGTTATGCGTTATGCGTTGTTCGTTATGCGTTATGCGTTGGGCGTAATACGTTTGCGTTATGCGTTATGCGTTATGCGTTATGCGTTATGCGTTATGCGTTATGCGTTATGCGTTATGCGTTATGCGTTATGCGTTATGCGTTATGCGTTATGCGTTCTGTGTTGTGCGTTGTGCGTTGTGCGATATGCGTTATGCGTTATGGGTTATGGGTTATGCGTTATGCTATATGCGTTATGCATTTTGCGTTATGCGTTATGCGTTATGCGTTATGCGTTATGCGTTATGCGTTATGCATTATGCGTTATGCGTTATGCGTTGTGCGTTTGCGTTATGCGTTAGGCGTTATGCGTTATGCTTTATGCTTTATGCGTTATGAGTTATGAGTTATACGGTATGAGTTATGCGTTATGCGTTATGCGTTATGCGTTATGCGTTATGCGTTATGCGTTATGCGTTATGCGTTATGCGTTATGCGTTATGCGTTATGCGTTATGCGTTATGCGTTATGCGTTATGCGTTATGCGTTATGCGTTATGCGTTATGCGTTATGCGTTATGCGTTATGCGTTATGCGTTATGCGTTATGCGTTATGCGTTATGCGTTATGCGTTATGCGTTATGCGTTATGCGTTATGCGTTATGCTTTATGCGTTATGCGTTATGCGTTATGCGTTATGCGTTATGCGTTCTGTGTTGTGCGTTGTGCGTTGTGCGATATGCGTTATGCGTTATGGGTTATGGGTTATGCGTTATGCTATATGCGTTATGCATTTTGCGTTATGCGTTATGCGTTATGCGTTATGCGTTATGCGTTATGCGTTATGCGTTATGCGTTATGCATTATGCGTTATGCGTTATGCGTTGTGCGTTTGCGTTATGCGTTAGGCGTTATGCGTTATGCTTTATGCTTTATGCGTTATGAGTTATGAGTTATACGGTATGAGTTATGCGTTATGCGTTATGCGTTATGCGTTATGCGTTATGCGTTATGCGTTATGCGTTATGCGTTATGCGTTATGCGTTATGCGTTATGCGTTATGCGTTATGCGTTATGCGTTATGCGTTATGCGTTATGCGTTATGCGTTATGCGTTATGCGTTATGCGTTATGCGTTATGCGTTATGCGTTATGCGTTATGCGTTATGCGTTATGCGTTATGCGTTATGCGTTATGCGTTATGCGTTATGCGTTATGCGTTATGCGTTATGCTTTATGCGTTATGCGTTATGCGTTATGCGTTATGCGTTATGCGTTCTGTGTTGTGCGTTGTGCGTTGTGCGATATGCGTTATGCGTTATGGGTTATGGGTTATGCGTTATGCTATATGCGTTATGCATTTTGCGTTATGCGTTATGCGTTATGCGTTATGCGTTATGCGTTATGCGTTATGCATTATGCGTTATGCGTTATGCGTTGTGCGTTTGCGTTATGCGTTAGGCGTTAGGCGTTATGCGTTATGCTTTATGCTTTATGCGTTATGAGTTATGAGTTATACGGTATGAGTTATGCGTTATGCGTTATGCGTTATGCGTTATGCGTTATGCGTTATGCGTTATGCGTTATGCGTTATGCGTTATGCGTTATGCGTTATGCGTTATGCGTTATGCGTTATGCGTTATGCGTTATGCGTTATGCGTTATGCGTTATGCGTTATGCGTTATGCGTTATGCGTTATGCGTTATGCGTTATGCGTTATGCGTTATGCGTTATGCGTTATGCGTTATGCGTTATGCGTTATGCGTTATGCGTTATGCGTTATGCGTTCTGCGTTGTGCGTTATGCGTTATGCGTTATGCGTTATGCGTTATGGGTTATGGGTTATGCGTTATGCGTTATGCGTTATGCGTTATGCGTTCTGCGTTGTGCGTTATGCGTTATGCGTTATGCGTTATGCGTTATGCGTTATGGGTTATGGGTTATGCGTTATGCGTTATGCGTTATGCGTTATGCGTTATGCGTTGTTCGTTATGCGTTATGCGTTGGGCGTAATACGCTTGCGTTATGCGTTATGCGTTATGCGTTATGCGTTATGCTTTATGCGTTATGCGTTATGCTATATGCGTTATGCATTTTGCGTTATGCGTTATGCGTTATGCGTTATGCGTTATGCGTTATGCGTTATGCGTTTTGCGTTATACGTTATGCTTTATGCGTTATGCGTTATGAGTTATACGTTATGCGTTATGCGTTATGCGTTATGCGTTGTTCGTTATGCGTTATGCGTTGGGCGTAATACGTTTGCGTTATGCGTTATGCGTTATGCGTTATGCGTTATGCGTTATGCGTTATGCGTTATGCGTTATGCGTTATGCTTTATGCGTTATGCGTTATGCGTTATACGGTATGAGTTATGCGTTATTCGTTATGTGTTATGCGTTATGCGTTATGCGTTATGCGTTATGCGTTATGCGTTATGCGTTATGCGTTATGCGTTATGCGTTATGCGTTAACGTTATGCGTTATGCCTTTTGCGTTATGCGTTATGCGTTTTGCGTTATACGTTATGCTTTATGCGTTATGCGTTATGAGTTATACGTTATGCGTTATGCGTTATGCGTTATGCGTTATGCGTTATGCTTTATGCGTTATGCGTTATGCGTTATACGGTATGAGTTATGCGTTATTCGTTATGTGTTATGCGTTATGCGTTATGCGTTATGCGTTATGCGTTATGCGTTATGCGTTATGCGTTATGCGTTATGCGTTATCGTTATGCGTTATGCCTTTTGCGTTATGCGTTATGCGTTTTGCGTTATACGTTATGCTTTATGCGTTATGCGTTATGAGTTATACGTTATGCGTTATGCGTTATGCGTTTTGCGTTATACGTTATGCTTTATGCGTTATGCGTTATGAGTTATACGTTATGCGTTATGCGTTATGCGTTATGCGTTGTTCGTTATGCGTTATGCGTTGGGCGTAATACGTTTGCGTTATGCGTTATGCGTTATGCGTTATGCGTTATGCGTTATGCGTTATGCGTTATGGGTTATGGGTTATGCGTTATGCTATATGCGTTATGCATTTTGCGTTATGCGTTATGCGTTATGCGTTATGCGTTATGCGTTATGCGTTATGCATTATGCGTTATGCGTTATGCGTTGTGCGTTATGCGTTAGGCGTTATGCGTTATGCTTTATGCGTTATGAGTTATGAGTTATACGGTATGAGTTATGCGTTATGAGTTATGCGTTATGCGTTATGCGTTATGCGTTATGCGTTATGCGTTATGCGTTATGCGTTATGCGTTTTGCGTTATACGTTATGCTTTATGCGTTATGCGTTATGAGTTATACGTTATGCGTTATGCGTTATGCGTTATGCGTTGTTCGTTATGCGTTATGCGTTGGGCGTAATACGTTTGCGTTATGCGTTATGCGTTATGCGTTATGCGTTATGCGTTATGCGTTATGCGTTATGCGTTATGCGTTATGCGTTATGCGTTATGCGTTCTGTGTTGTGCGTTGTGCGTTGTGCGTTATGCGTTATGCGTTATGGGTTATGGGTTATGCGTTATGCTATATGCGTTATGCATTTTGCGTTATGCGTTATGCGTTATGCGTTATGCGTTATGCGTTATGCGTTATGCGTAATGCGTTATGCGTTATGCGTTATGCGTTATGCGTTATGCGTTATGCGTTGTTCGTTATGCGTTATGCGTTGGGCGTAATACGTTTGCGTTATGCGTTATGCGTTATGCGTTATGCGTTATGCGTTATGCGTTATGCGTTATGCGTTATGCGTTATGCGTTATGCGTTATGCTTTATGCGTTATGCGTTATGCGTTATACGGTATGAGTTATGCGTTATTCGTTATGTGTTATGCGTTATGCGTTATGCGTTATGCGTTATGCGTTATGCGTTATGCGTTATGCGTTATGCGTTATGCGTTAACGTTATGCGTTATGCCTTTTGCGTTATGCGTTATGCGTTTTGCGTTATACGTTATGCTTTATGCGTTATGCGTTATGAGTTATACGTTATGCGTTATGCGTTATGCGTTATGCGTTGTTCGTTATGCGTTATGCGTTGGGCGTAATACGTTTGCGTTATGCGTTATGCGTTATGCGTTATGCGTTATGCGTTATGCGTTATGCGTTATGCGTTATGCGTTATGCGTTATGCGTTATGCGTTATGCGTTCTGTGTTGTGCGTTGTGCGTTGTGCGATATGCGTTATGCGTTATGGGTTATGGGTTATGCGTTATGCTATATGCGTTATGCATTTTGCGTTATGCGTTATGCGTTATGCGTTATGCGTTATGCGTTATGCGTTATGCATTATGCGTTATGCGTTATGCGTTGTGCGTTTGCGTTATGCGTTAGGCGTTATGCGTTATGCTTTATGCGTTATGAGTTATGAGTTATACGGTATGAGTTATGCGTTATGAGTTATGCGTTATGCGTTATGCGTTATGCGTTATGCGTTATGCGTTATGCGTTATGCGTTATGCGTTATGCGTTATGCGTTATGCCTTATGCGTTATGCGTTATGCGTTATGCGTTATGCGTTATGCGTTATGCGTTATGCGTTATGCTTTATGAGTTATGCGTTATGCGTTATGCGTTATGCGTTATGCGTTATGCGTTATGCGTTATGCGTTATGCGTTATGCGTTATGCGTTATGCGTTATGCGTTATGCGTTATGCGTTATGCGTTATGCGTTATGCGTTATGCGTTATGCGTTATGCGTTATGCGTTATGCGTTATGCGTTATGCGTTATGCGTTATGCGTTATGCGTTATGCGTTATGCGTTATGCGTTATGCGTTGTGCGTTCTGCGTTATGCGTTATGCGTTATGCGTTGTGGGTTATGCGTTATGGGTTATGGGTTATGCGTTATGCGTTATGCGTTATGCGTTCTGCGTTATGCGTTATGCGTTATGCGTTATGCGTTATGCGTTATGCGTTATGGGTTATGGGTTATGCGTTATGCGTTATGCGTTATGCGTTATGCGTTATGCGTTATGCGTTATGCGTTTTGCGTTATGCGTTATGCGTTATGCGTTATGCGTTATGCGTTATGCTTTATACGTTTGCGTTATGCGTTATGCGTTGTGCGTTATACGTTTGCGTTATGCGTTATGCGTTGTTCGTTATGCGTTATGCGTTGGGCGTAATACGTTTGCGTTATGCGTTATGCGTTATGCTTTATGCGTTATGCGTTATGCGTTATACGGTATGAGTTATGCGTTATTCGATATGTGTTATGCGTTATGCGTTATGCGTTATGCGTTATGCGTTATGCGTTATGCGTTATGCGTTATGCGTTATGCGTTATGCGTTATGCGTTATGCGTTATGCGTTAACGTTATGCGTTATGCCTTTTGCGTTATGCGTTATGCGTTTTGCGTTATACGTTATGCTTTATGCGTTATGCGTTATGAGTTATACGTTATGCGTTATGCGTTATGCGTTATGCGTTATATGTTATGCGTTATGCGTTATGCGTTATGCGTTATGCGTTATGCGTTATGCGTTATGCGTTATGCGTTATGCGTAATGCGTTATGCGTTATGCGTTATGCGTTATGCGTTATGCGTTATGCGTTATGCGTTGTTCGTTATGCGTTATGCGTTGGGCGTAATACGTTTGCGTTATGCGTTATGCGTTATGCGTTATGCGTTATGCGTTATGCGTTATGCGTTATGCGTTATGCGTTATGCGTTATGCGTTATGCGTTATGCGTTATGCGTTATGCGTTATGCGTTATGCGTTATGCGTTATGCGTTATGCGTTATGCGTTATGCGTTCTGTGTTGTGCGTTGTGCGTTGTGCGATATGCGTTATGCGTTATGGGTTATGGGTTATGCGTTATGCTATATGCGTTATGCGTTATGCGTTATGCGTTATGCGTTATGCGTTATGCGTTATGCGTTATGCGTTATGCGTTATGCGTTATGCGTTGGGCGTAATACGTTTGCGTTATGCGTTATGCGTTATGCGTTATGCGTTATGCGTTATGCGTTATGCGTTATGCGTTATGCGTTATGCGTTATGCGTTATGCGTTATGCGTTATGCGTTCTGTGTTGTGCGTTGTGCGTTGTGCGATATGCGTTATGCGTTATGGGTTATGGGTTATGCGTTATGCTATATGCGTTATGCATTTTGCGTTATGCGTTATGCGTTATGCGTTATGCGTTATGCGTTATGCGTTATGCATTATGCGTTATGCGTTATGCGTTGTGCGTTATGCGTTATGCGTTATGCGTTATGCGTTATTCGTTATGCGTTATGCGTTATGTGTTATGCGTTATGCGTTATGCGTTACGCGTTATGCGTTATGCGTTGTGCGTTATGCGTTCTGTGTTGTGCGTTGTGCGTTGTGCGATATGCGTTATGCGTTATGGATTATGGGTTATGCGTTATGCTATATGCGTTATGCATTTTGCGTTATGCGTTATGCGTTATGCGTTATGCGTTATGCGTTATGCGTTATGCATTATGCGTTATGCGTTATGCGTTGTGCGTTATGCGTTATGCGTTATGCGTTATGCGTTATTCGTTATGCGTTATGCGTTATGTGTTATGCGTTATGCGTTATGCGTTACGCGTTATGCGTTACGCGTTATGCGTTATGCGTTATGCGTTATGCGTTATGCGTTATGCGTTATGCGTTATGCGTTATGCGTTATGCGTTATGCGTTATGCGTTATGCGTTATGCGTTATGCGTTATGCGTTATGGGTTATGGGTTATGCGTTATGCGTTATGCGTTATGCGTTATGCGTTATGCGTTATGCGTTATGCGTTATGCGTTATGCGTTATGCGTTATGCGTTATGCGTTATGCGTTATACGTTTGCGTTATGCGTTATGCGTTGTGCGTTATACGTTTGCGTTATGCGTTATGCGTTGTTCGTTATGCGTTATGCGTTGGGCGTAATACGTTTGCGTTATGCGTTATGCGTTATGCGTTATGCTTTATGCGTTATGCGTTATGCGTTATACGGTATGAGTTATGCGTTATTCGATATGTGTTATGCGTTATGCGTTATGCGTTATGCGTTATGCGTTATGCGTTATGCGTTATGCGTTATGCGTTATGCGTTATGCGTTATGCGTTATGCGTTATGCGTTATGCGTTAACGTTATGCGTTATGCCTTTTGCGTTATGTGTAATGCGTTTTGCGTTATACGTTATGCTTTATGCGTTATGCGTTATGAGTTATACGTTATGCGTTATGCGTTATGCGTTATGCGTTATATGTTATGCGTTATGCGTTATGCGTTATGCGTTATGCGTTATGCGTTATGCGTTATGCGTTATGCGTTATGCGTTATGCGTTATGCGTAATGCGTTATGCGTTATGCGTTATGCGTTATGCGTTATGCGTTATGCGTTATGCGTTATGCGTTGTTCGTTATGCGTTATGCGTTGGGCGTAATACGTTTGCGTTATGCGTTATGCGTTATGCGTTATGCGTTATGCGTTATGCGTTATGCGTTATGCGTTATGCGTTATGCGTTATGCGTTATGCGTTATGCGTTATGCGTTATGCGTTATGCGTTATGCGTTATGCGTTATGCGTTATGCGTTATGCGTTATGCGTTATGCGTTATGCGTTATGCGTTATGCGTTATGCGTTATGCGTTCTGTGTTGTGCGTTGTGCGTTGTGCGATATGCGTTATGCGTTATGGGTTATGGGTTATGCGTTATGCTATATGCGTTATGCATTTTGCGTTATGCGTTATGCGTTATGCGTTATGCGTTATGCGTTATGCGTTATGCATTATGCGTTATGCGTTATGCGTTATGCGTTATGCGTTATGCGTTATGCATTATGCGTTATGCGTTATGCGTTGTGCGTTTGCGTTATGCGTTAGGCGTTATGCGTTATGCTTTATGCTTTATGCGTTATGAGTTATGAGTTATACGGTATGAGTTATGCGTTATGCGTTGTGCGATATGCGTTATGCGTTATGGGTTATGGGTTATGCGTTATGCTATATGCGTTATGCATTTTGCGTTATGCGTTATGCGTTATGCGTTATGCGTTATGCGTTATGCATTATGCGTTATGCGTTATGCGTTGTGCGTTTGCGTTATGCGTTAGGCGTTATGCGTTATGCTTTATGCGTTATGAGTTATGAGTTATACGGTATGAGTTATGCGTTATGAGTTATGCGTTATGCGTTATGCGTTATGCGTTATGCGTTATGCGTTATGCGTTATGCGTTATGCGTTATGCGTTATGCGTTATGCGTTATGCGTTATGCGTTATGCGTTATGCGTTATGCGTTGTTCGTTATGCGTTATGCGTTGGGCGTAATACGTTTGCGTTATGCGTTATGCGTTATGCTTTATGCGTTATGCGTTATGCGTTATACGGTATGAGTTATGCGTTATTCGTTATGTGTTATGCGTTATGCGTTATGCGTTATGCGTTATGCGTTATGCGTTATGCGTTATGCGTTATGCGTTATGCGTTAA
This sequence comes from Lasioglossum morio, assembly GCA_916610235.2. Taxonomy (NCBI): domain Eukaryota; kingdom Metazoa; phylum Arthropoda; class Insecta; order Hymenoptera; family Halictidae; genus Lasioglossum; species Lasioglossum morio. The sequence continues at coordinate 88,204 of CAKAJA020000656.1, read as the reverse complement.
CGTTATGCGTTATGCCTTTTGCGTTATGCGTTATGCGTTTTGCGTTTTGCGTTATACGTTATGCTTTATGCGTTATGCGTTATGAGTTATACGTTATGCGTTATGCGTTATGCGTTATGCGTTGTTCGTTATGCGTTATGCGTTGGGCGTAATACGTTTGCGTTATGCGTTATGCGTTATGCGTTATGCGTTATGCGTTATGCGTTATGCGTTATGCGTTATGCGTTATGCGTTATGCGTTATGCGTTATGCGTTATGCGTTATGCGTTATGCGTTATGCGTTATGCGTTCTGTATTGTGCGTTGTGCGTTGTGCGATATGCGTTATGCGTTATGGGTTATGGGTTATGCGTTATGCTATATGCGTTATGCATTTTGCGTTATGCGTTATGCGTTATGCGTTATGCGTTATGCGTTATGCGTTATGCGTTATGCATTATGCGTTATGCGTTATGCGTTGTGCGTTTGCGTTATGCGTTAGGCGTTATGCGTTATGCTTTATGCGTTATGAGTTATGAGTTATACGGTATGAGTTATGCGTTATGAGTTATGAGTTATGCGTTATGCGTTATGCGTTATGCGTTATGCGTTATGCGTTATGCGTTATGCGTTATGCCTTATGCGTTATGCGTTATGCGTTATGCGTTATGCGTTATGCGTTATGCGTTATGCGTTATGCGTTATGCGTTATGCGTTATGCGTTATGCGTTATGCGTTATGCGTTATGCGTTATGCGTTATGCGTTATGCGTTATGCGTTATGCGTTATGCGTTATGCGTTATGCGTTATGCGTTATGCGTTATGCGTTATGCGTTATGCGTTATGCGTTATGCGTTATGCGTTATGCGTTATGCGTTCTGCGTTGTGCGTTCTGCGTTATGCGTTATGCGTTATGCGTTATGGGTTATGCGTTATGGGTTATGGGTTATGCGTTATGCGTTATGCGTTCTGCGTTGTGCGTTATACGTTATGCGTTATGCGTTATGCGTTATGCGTTATGGGTTATGGGTTATGCGTTATGCGTTATGCGTTATGCGTTATGCGTTATGCGTTATGCGTTATGCGTTATGCGTTATGCGTTATGCGTTATGCGTTATGCGTTATACGTTTGCGTTATGCGTTATGCGTTGTGCGTTATACGTTTGCGTTATGCGATATGCGTTGTTCGTTATGCGTTATGCGTTGGGCGTAATACGTTTGCGTTATGCGTTATGCGTTATGCTTTATGCGTTATGCGTTATGCGTTATACGGTATGAGTTATGCGTTATTCGATATGTGTTATGCGTTATGCGTTATGCGTTATGCGTTATTCGTTATGCGTTATGCGTTGTTCGTTATGCGTTATGCGTTGGGCGTAATACGTTTGCGTTATGCGTTATGCGTTATGCGTTATGCGTTATGCGTTATGCGTTATGCGTTATGCGTTATGCGTTATGCGTTATGCGTTATGCGTTATGCGTTATGCGTTATGCGTTCTGTGTTGTGCGTTGTGCGTTGTGCGATATGCGTTATGCGTTATGGGTTATGGGTTATGCGTTATGCTATATGCGTTATGCATTTTGCGTTATGCGTTATGCGTTATGCGTTATGCGTTATGCGTTATGCGTTATGCGTTATGCATTATGCGTTATGCGTTATGCGTTGTGCGTTTGCGTTATGCGTTAGGCGTTATGCGTTATGCTTTATGCTTTATGCGTTATGAGTTATGAGTTATACGGTATGAGTTATGCGTTATGCGTTATGCGTTATGCGTTATGCGTTATGCGTTATGCGTTATGCGTTATGCGTTATGCGTTATGCGTTATGCGTTATGCGTTATGCGTTATGCGTTATGCGTTATGCGTTATGCGTTATGCGTTATGCGTTATGCGTTATGCGTTATGCGTTATGCGTTATGCGTTATGCGTTATGCGTTATGCGTTATGCGTTATGCGTTATGCGTTATGCGTTATGCGTTATGCGTTATGCGTTATGCGTTATGCGTTATGCGTTATGCGTTATGCGTTATGCTTTATGCGTTATGCGTTATGCGTTATGCGTTATGCGTTATGCGTTCTGTGTTGTGCGTTGTGCGTTGTGCGATATGCGTTATGCGTTATGGGTTATGGGTTATGCGTTATGCTATATGCGTTATGCATTTTGCGTTATGCGTTATGCGTTATGCGTTATGCGTTATGCGTTATGCGTTATGCGTTATGCATTATGCGTTATGCGTTATGCGTTGTGCGTTTGCGTTATGCGTTAGGCGTTATGCGTTATGCTTTATGCTTTATGCGTTATGAGTTATGAGTTATACGGTATGAGTTATGCGTTATGCGTTATGCGTTATGCGTTATGCGTTATGCGTTATGCGTTATGCGTTATGCGTTATGCGTTATGCGTTATGCGTTATGCGTTATGCGTTATGCGTTATGCGTTATGCGTTATGCGTTATGCGTTATGCGTTATGCGTTATGCGTTATGCGTTATGCGTTATGCGTTATGCGTTATGCGTTATGCGTTATGCGTTATGCGTTATGCGTTATGCGTTATGCTTTATGCGTTATGCGTTATGCGTTATGCGTTATGCGTTATGCGTTCTGTGTTGTGCGTTGTGCGTTGTGCGATATGCGTTATGCGTTATGGGTTATGGGTTATGCGTTATGCTATATGCGTTATGCATTTTGCGTTATGCGTTATGCGTTATGCGTTATGCGTTATGCGTTATGCGTTATGCATTATGCGTTATGCGTTATGCGTTGTGCGTTTGCGTTATGCGTTAGGCGTTAGGCGTTATGCGTTATGCTTTATGCTTTATGCGTTATGAGTTATGAGTTATACGGTATGAGTTATGCGTTATGCGTTATGCGTTATGCGTTATGCGTTATGCGTTATGCGTTATGCGTTATGCGTTATGCGTTATGCGTTATGCGTTATGCGTTATGCGTTATGCGTTATGCGTTATGCGTTATGCGTTATGCGTTATGCGTTATGCGTTATGCGTTATGCGTTATGCGTTATGCGTTATGCGTTATGCGTTATGCGTTATGCGTTATGCGTTATGCGTTATGCGTTATGCGTTATGCGTTCTGCGTTGTGCGTTATGCGTTATGCGTTATGCGTTATGCGTTATGGGTTATGGGTTATGCGTTATGCGTTATGCGTTATGCGTTATGCGTTCTGCGTTGTGCGTTATGCGTTATGCGTTATGCGTTATGCGTTATGCGTTATGGGTTATGGGTTATGCGTTATGCGTTATGCGTTATGCGTTATGCGTTATGCTTTATGCGTTATGCGTTATGCGTTATGCGTTATGCGTTATGCGTTATGCATTTTGCGTTATGCGTTATGCGTAATACGTTTGCGTTATGCGTTATGCGTTATGCGTTATGCTTTATGCGTTATGCGTTATGCGTTATGCGTTATACGTTTGCGTTATGCGTTATGCGTTGTGCGTTATACGTTTGCGTTATGCGTTATGCGTTATGCGTTATGCGTTATGCGTGATGCGTTATGCTTTTTGCGTTATGCGTTATGAGTTATACGTTATGCGTTAAGCGTTATGCGTTATGCTTTATACGTTATGCGTGATCCATTATGCGTTATGCGTTATGCGTTATGCGTTATGCATTTTGCGTTATGCGCCATGCGTTATGCGTTATGAGTTATGCGTTATGCGTTATGCGTTATGCGTTATGCGTTATACGTTATGCGTTATGCGTTATGCGTTATGCGTTATGCGTTATGCGTTATGCGTTATGCGTTATGCGTTATGCGTTATGCGTTATGCGTTGTGCGTTATACGTTTGCGTTAGGCGTTATGCTTTATGGGTTATGCGTTATGCATTATGCATTATGCGTTATGCGTTATGCGTTATGCATATGCGTTATGCGTTATGCGTTATGCGTTATGCGTTATGCGTTATGCGTTATGCGTTATGCGTTATGCGTTATGCGATATGCTATATGCGTTATGCGTTATGCGTTATGCGTTATGCGTTGTGAGTTATACGTTTGCGTTATGCGTTATGCGTTATCCGTTATGCGTTATGCTTTATGCGTTATGCGTTATGCGTTATGCGTTATGCGTTATGCGTTATGCGTTATGCGTTATGCGTTATGCGTTATGCATTTTGCGTTATGCGTTATGCGTTATGCGTTATGCGTAATACGTTTGCGTTATGCGTTATGCGTTATGCGTTATGTGTTATGCGTTATACGTTTACGTTATGCGTTATGCGTTGTGCGTTATACGTTTGCGTTATGCGTTGTTCGTAATGCGTTATGGTTTATGCGTTGTGCGTTATACGTTTGCGTTAGGCGTTATGCTTTATGGGTTATGCGTTATGCATTATGCGTTATGCGTTATGCGTTATGCATATGCGTTATGCGTTATGCGTTATGCGTTATGCGTTAATCGTTATGCGTTATGCGTTATGCGTTATGCGTTATGCGTTATGCGTTATGCGTTATGCGTTATGCGTTATGCGATATGCTTTATGCGTTATGCGTTATGCGTTATGCGTTATACGTTTCCGTTATGCGTTATGTGTTGGGAAAAATAAACTTAATTCAGGGATGATCACAACTTGGATATGACCTGTAGTCTGTACGCGTTGTTTAAAAAGGGAAACACACTTTATACAGATATACTTTATTATATATTAAGGTGCCAACCCTACAACGTCACAGTGTATCCGCGTGATTCACAATATAGTACTAGAACAGTAAACGCGCTTTCTTTCTCGGTGCTAGTGGGACCTAAACTTTATCGCGATCCGCTCGGGTCAGCTTCTGCAACTGGACTGACTTTCCGCCCTCGGCTGGGCCCCACCGTCCCTTATACCTGAAACCTTATACCTATGCCCAATGGCATCGTTGAGTTCCAACACCCTTCCTCAACGATAGCCATAATTCCGCATGTAATAAAACTAACCATAACCATAAGTATACCTGTTAAGCTACAAAAACCTTTATCCTATTAGACCGCAATGTTCCGCAATACATTTTAATCTTATTCTACCTAACGGTTTCGTTAACATATCCGCTAACATCCTTTCAGTAGGACAATACTGAAAATCTATAGCTCCTTGCTCCTTTAATTCTTTAATATAATGAAATTTAGTGTCTATATGTTTAGTTCTGTTACGAAATTTCTTATTATCTACGAGCTTGAGACAACTTTGGTTGTCTTCATAGATTGTTGTCCTTTCCTCTGTTCTGCCGTTAAAATCCTTTAATAGGTTCCTTAGCCAGATTCCTTCCTGTGATGCTTCAGCGAGTGCAATGTACTCAGCTTCTGTGGACGATAGTGCCACACATGACTGTTTTCGACAAGCCCAGCTAATCGGTGCTCCAAAGTATAGGAATATGTAACCGCTGTTTGACTTCCTATTCATCTTGTCTTGTGCCCAATCTGCATCTGCAAAACCTATTAGTCCTGTCTTACCGTCTCGCTGGCCGAGTCTCAGTTCGTGATTCATCGTTCCTTTCAAATAACGAACAACTCGTTTTGCTTCCGTCCAATCAACTGTTGTTGGATCCTTATTATGCTGGCTCAAAATTGAAACACTTGCTGAAATATCTGGTCTACTGTTGACTGCTAGATATAATAAAGCACCAATTACTTGCTGATATTTATAATTTTCGGCCATCGATGGAGAGTCTTCTCTGCTCTTTGCATAGCCTAAATCTAAAGGTATACTAGATTCTTTTGCGTCCTGCAATCCAAAAGTGGTTAATATTTTCCTGATGTATTCTGTTTGTCTAATACAATAGAAACCATTTTTATCGCGCCTTATTTCCATACTTAAATAATGACTTAATATACCTAAATCGCATAAATGGAAATACCTTTTTAAACTATTCGCTAGTTTATCTATGTTCGATTAAAATTCACTTGCCGGCATCGTTGTGCGAGTATACGATTGTACTCGCACGATTTGCCGTTATAGATGTTTTGAAAATTGCCGAAAGTCACCTGTAACGTGGATTCAGCCGTCGTCGCTGTTCGTCGGTCCTTCTCCGCACACTTCGGGCGGACCGAGTAGTTCGGGGTGCGCGGTGAGGGGAACGATCAACGACGACTGTATATACACACCAGCTGATCGAATCGCGCGTCTTGTCTTTGTGATCTCTCTTCTGCGAATTAGCGGAACGATTTATTGTCTTTACACGCGCTCAATTCTTGTCTCTGCCGATCGAGACAAGCCGAAAACGGTGTAAAAGTAATCCTTCGTGCCGCGAGTGACTGCGGATAAATAAAAACCGAACTAAACGCTCTCCCAAATTCGTGCTATTTCTTTTTCCGACCTTTTACAAACCAAAGATCGCGAGTTCAAGTTTCCACGTGCTGGAAACCAACGAAGATCGAAACATTTGGTGCCGAAACCCGGGAATAGAGTGTAACGAGTGCTCCATTCCATCGTTGAGATTTATCCGCCGCAGAATTACGAAGAATTCTGTGCATCGTCGCGTGTTCCGCGTTGCTTCGATCCTGTTGTTTCCTCGAGTGAATCGCGAGTGCATCGAGCATCGCCTGGGGTCACGTCGCGGACCAGCAGGAAGCATCTGCAGGAGAGAGTGAATCGCGAATTCTACGAATAGAATTTGTGCGTTCGTTCGCGAAAAACTGTAACGAGACCGCGTGGCGAACCGTTACGGATTCGAAATTCCGTGACCTTCGGTCGAATCGTTACAGTTGATCGAACAGTTCGAATCAAGTGTTTACCGCGATACGCGCAACGTGCCTTTGTTCTCTTTCGCGCTTGAACAGTTTTGTTTTCTCCGCTCCGTTTGAAATCTAACTGCCGTAACGATGTCGCAAACGTTTAGTGACAGGGCTCTAATCCAAGAAGACCTCATTGTCCGAATCAAGAATTTCATTGTCAATACGGATAAAATAGGAGCCTCGAAACTCACCGCGATTGCACTACAAAAGAGGATTTCGTTGCTTGATTGTTACTGGCGTGATTTTGCCGAAAATCATCGTGCGATGTCGGCGATGATTGATTTCCCTACCAGTAACTACCGAAAGGAAAGGCTATACGATGAAGCCGAACAAGCGTATCTCCAGAATTCGACTGAATTGTCGGAAAGATTGGAAAAACTGAATCCCGCTGCCGCAACAGCAACAGGGGAAGACGAATCTTCAGACTCATGCTCGGACTGGACCACGGGGCCCAGGCTGCCGACCCTCAATATTGAGAAGTTTTCGGGTGATTTTCTAAAATGGGAAGAGTTCCGTGACTCGTTTCGCGCTTCGATTCACAAAGCGAAACGGCTACAGGATGTCCAGCGCCTGCAATACCTGAAGGCGAACCTCACCGGCGCGGCCGCCAAAGTCATCGCGCGTACGTCTCTCACCGATGCCAATTATGCGACGGCGTGGGCGGCACTCGAACGTCGCTTCGGAAGCATTCGCGTACTGACCAATGCTCACATCGGAAGACTTCTGGACTGTCCGGCGATCAAACGAGCGACGCTGGAAGAGTTCACCCGGGTCCTCGATGAGTTTTGCCAAGCGCGGGATGCTCTGGCCGCGTTGAAGAAGCCTGTCGAGACGTGGGACGATTGGTTTGTCACGCTTCTGGTGAGAAAACTGGACTCGACGACTCGCCTGGACTGGGAGAAGGCGTATCCGGATCCGGCGGTCATGCCGTCATTTGAAGAGATTCAAACCTTCCTCGAATCTCAAATTCATGCTCTGGCCTCGTCAAAAGGTTCAACGAGTGAGCCAACGACACCACGAGAGGAGTCGCGAAGGTCAGAGAAGAGGACGGCCATGACGGTTCAAATGACAAAAGGGTCCTCCGCGAAAGGCAATCCCGCCCGAAAATGTCCGATGTGCTCAGAAAACCACCAATTAGGGCACTGCAGCCAGTTCAAATCCCTTGGTGCACAGGAACGAAAAAATTTCGTCTACCGCTCCAAGCTGTGTGTGTCGTGCTTTTCGGGAAAACATTTGCTCGCGGATTGTTCATCGTCTTACCGATGTATTGTGTGCGACGGTCACCACCATACTTCACTTCATGAAGCGTTTCCGAATGCATCTCTCGCGAAGCCAAGCACGAGCTCGGTAAATACTTTCCGAGCAAGTCGCGTTGTGTTGTTGGCCACCGCGCGCGTTCAATTAAAATCCGCGAGCGGTCGCAGTGTTTTCGCGCGCGCGTTACTCGATCCAGGGTCCGAGACATCGTTCGTCACCGATGAAATCGTACAAGCGTTACGCCTGCCGCGCAGAAACGTGGAAGTGCATTTAACGGGATACCAGGAAATTAATGTGGGTACGGTACGTCACGAAGTATCCGTGTTGCTCGCGTCCAGTCGCGACCCCACTTTCGAACTCTCGTTGAACGCATTGGTGACGCGAAAAATTACCGCTCCGACGCCGGCGGTAGAAATTAATGATGAGAAGTGGACTCATCTTCGCGGACTTCCGTTGGCCGACGAAGGCTTCCGCTCTCCGAATAGGGTGGAATTGCTGTTAGGGGCAGATGCGTGTGGGCATCTCCTCCTCGAGAATCGAATCGGACCAACGGGTACTCCACCGATTGTACGGACGCCCTTCGGCTGGGCACCGATGGGCACCACCACATCCGCGAGGACTGGTGGTACTGAATGCCGAGTGCGATCCTTGCTAGTTCAGCCTGCTCGAGAACCTCGCGACGATTGGCAGAGGTTTTGGGAACTAGAAGAAATGCCGACGAGACCGATAAGCTCGCCTCAGGATGAGGAGTGCGAACGACATTTCAAGGATACGCACAGTCGAGACCAGGAAGGACGTTACGTTGTGCGTTTGCCGTTCACTTCCACCCCGAGCAGCGATGTCGGGGTTCCGCGAACAATTGCCGTTCGATTGCTCGTCTCTTCCGAAAGGCGACGAGAGAAGGACGAAATGCTTCGACAAAAATATTCCGAATTTTTGGAGGAGTACGAACGGCTTGGTCACATGGAGTTAGTCTCGAGGCACTCGACTGGCGGGGGGGAGAATTACCTTCCGCATCATGCCGTGTGGCGGGAAAATGGAGCTACCAAGAAGATAAGAGTCGTTTTCAATGGCTCATATACTTCAGGCCGAGGTAGCACTTTTAACGATTACCTAGCCACCGGACCGAAGCTCCAAACGGACCTCTGGGCCATCATAACGAGGTGGCGACTCCATCGATACGCCTTTTCTACGGACATCGTAAAAATGTTTCGTCAGATCAAGGTGCATCCAGAGGACAGAGACTGGCAGAGGATCGTCTGGAGAAACCATCCAAGCGAAGAAGTACGAGATTTTCGCTTGACAACGGTGACCTACGGCACGACGTCGGCCCCGTACCTCGCCACAAGAGTGCTGCTCCAGCTTGCCGACGATGAGAAGGCTCGATATCCGCGGGGTGCAGCGATGCTCCGTTCGAATTCGTATGTCGACGATATTCTGGCTGGAGGAGATGACCTCGACGACGCAGAGGAGGCGCGACGTCAGCTCACGGACATCTTGACGGCGGGCGGATTCCCGTTGGATAAGTGGGCAACAAATTATTTGCCGTCGAGCTCCGGTTTTGTTGAATTGTTACAGGGTCACCAGGAAACAGGAGCACTGGGTCTTAGGTGGAGGACAGCGAACGATACGCTGTCACTTGCGGCCCCGAAGCTCATGACTGCCGCCCCAGGACATCGATGGACCAAGCGATTGGTCTTATCTGAGACGGCCAGTCTCTTTGACCCATTGGGCTGGTTGTCTCCGATTACCGTAGCTGCAAAAATCTTGCTGCAGGACCTCTGGTTGTCTGGACTGTCGTGGGATGAGTCGCTGTCTTCTCCGTTTTCCGACCGATGGAATCAGATTCGATTCGAGATGGAAAGGACCGATCGAATCACCGTTTCGAGATGGATTGGCTACCGAGTGGCGATCAACGACCGTGTCGAGCTGCACGGGTTCAGTGATGCCTCGGAAAGAGCATATTCTGCCGCTGTCTTCATTAGGGTGCCGGTTACCGGTGCGAAGGCCGAGACGCACCTACTGATGGCGAAGACGAAGGTCGCTCCGACGAAGCCGCAGAGCATTCCCAGATTGGAGCTGTGCGGTGCTCTACTTTTGGCCCGATTGCTGAAAGCAGTAGGAGATTCGTTGCGGCCTCACAATGTGACGATGCATGCGTGGACCGATGCATCTGTCGTTCTAGCCTGGGTAAGATCTCATGCTTCCAGGTGGAAACCGTTTGTGGCGCATAGGGTTGCCGAAATCCAGCGCCTGCTGCCGGACGTTGAGTGGCGACACACGAGGACGCACGAAAATCCGGCAGATCTCGCCACGCGTGGGATTCCAGCTCAGACATTGGTCGTCGATGACCTCTGGTGGACTGGCCCCCCGTGGCTATCGGGCCCTCAGGAAGACTGGCCTGGCACATTGCAGGTCGACGAGAATGAGGCTCCGGAGCGCAGAGTGACTGTGGCGACGACAACAGTCATGAAACCAAAGCCTAACGAGAATCCTAGCCTGCGAGCCGTCTTTGAGTCGCCCTGGGATTCGTTTCGATTCTCTTCAGCGGTAAGGTTGATACGAGTGACGGCGTACATGCGACGTTTCGCAAATAACGCTCGCCCCACCCGTACACCGCGCTGTGGGTTCTTGACCGCTACCGAAATCGATGAGGCATGGGTGAGCGTCCACCGAATGAGCCAGGCTGACAATTTCAGCGACGAACTGGAATCGCTGGAGAAGGGTAAGAGCGTTAAATCGACCTCGACTCTAGTTTCTCTTCGTCCGTTTATAGATTGTCAAGGAGTTCTGCGAGTGGGAGGACGACTGGACCACGCAGCGGTGTCTTTCGAACAAAGACACCCGGTGATCATCGACCGAACATCTCCATTGGCAATCCTGCTGATTAGGTCTGTTCACCGTCGGACGCTCCATGGCGGAGTGGCATTGACTCGGGCGACGCTCCGGCTCCACCACTGGATTCCGCGAGACAAGGCAATGGTGAAGCAAATCATCAAGAGTTGCGTTACTTGCTCTCGGCTCCAAGGACTCACTGGTAAACAGCAGATGGGCATGCTACCTGCCCCACGAGTGCAACCAGCGAGGGCGTTTTCCGTCAGCGGAGTCGACTATGCCGGCCCTATCACGATGCTCATGACGAGAGCGAGGGGCCAACGTACCACCAAGGGGTACATTGCCGTCTTCGTGTGCTTATGCACGAAGGCTGTTCACTTGGACGTAGTGTCCGATTTGTCCTCAGCTTCCTTCATTGCCGCCTTCAAGCGCTTCGTAGCTCGACGCGGAAAATGTACACGGCTGCTGAGCGACAACGCTACGACGTTCAGAGGTGCCGACCAACTTCTGAAACGTATGTTCAATGCCGCATCGACGTTCTACAAGGAAACAGCGGAGTTGCTGGCTGCCGACGGGACAGAGTGGAGTTTCATACCGCCGTACTCCCCTCATTTCGGTGGCCTCTGGGAAGCGGCCGTAAAGTCGTCGAAGAGGCATTTGCGACGCACGATAGGGGACCAACACCTCACCTTCGAGGAACTTTCCACTTTACTGTGTCAAGTGGAAGCTTGCCTAAATTCTCGACCCCTTACCGCCTTGTCCGATGATCCGAATGATCCCTCTTTCCTCACGCCGAACCATTTAATCAATGCTTCTTCGTTGTGTGCAGTTCCAGAACCAGGTGATGAATTCACGTACGACGCTGACAATCGAAGGTGGAACCTAGTATCTAGACTTCTGGAGGGTTTCTGGCAGCGATGGCGCACCGAGTACTTGAGCCAGTTACAAACCCTGCCGAAGTGGCAAAAGGCACGGGCGAATCTTGCGGTCGGAGACATCGTACTGCTGAAGGACGACCTCGCGCCACCCACGAAATGGCCGCTCGGACGAGTCGTCGAGGTGCATCGAGGTTCTGACGGACGAGTTCGCGTAGCTGCCGTGAAAACTGCTACTCGCACCACCACCAGGGCCATTCAACGCCTCGTACCGCTCATTCCGGCAGAGGAACCCCCCCGCGAGGAACCGTGACTCTTCTCACGGCGGGCGGTGCTTCGACGCACTGAAAGTCGTGCATTTTGTATTGTTCGACATTGTATATTGTATCTAACCATATACCGTTCAATTGTCTGTCAAATCTTTGTTATATCCAATCTAACGGGTAGAGTTGTTTCTGTAAACATTGTATGTATTCTTTCGTTGCCGACCCGACAACGAGGCGGGCGGTATGTTCGATTAAAATTCACTTGCCGGCATCGTTGTGCGAGTATACGATTGTACTCGCACGATTTGCCGTTATAGATGTTTTGAAAATTGCCGAAAGTCACCTGTAACGTGGATTCAGCCGTCGTCGCTGTTCGTCGGTCCTTCTCCGCACACTTCGGGCGGACCGAGTAGTTCGGGGTGCGCGGTGAGGGGAACGATCAACGACGACTGTATATACACACCAGCTGATCGAATCGCGCGTCTTGTCTTTGTGATCTCTCTTCTGCGAATTAGCGGAACGATTTATTGTCTTTACACGCGCTCAATTCTTGTCTCTGCCGATCGAGACAAGCCGAAAACGGTGTAAAAGTAATCCTTCGTGCCGCGAGTGACTGCGGATAAATAAAAACCGAACTAAACGCTCTCCCAAATTCGTGCTATTTCTTTTTCCGACCTTTTACAAACCAAAGATCGCGAGTTCAAGTTTCCACGTGCTGGAAACCAACGAAGATCGAAACAATCTATTTCTACTACATTTTTAGCCGCAATTAGAATATCATCTACATATATAATTATATAAACAACTTCTTTTCCCTCACCCCTTATATACAAACATGGATCTATAGTGCTCTGTTTACAACCGTGTTTCTTTAATAGACCATTCAGCTTGTCGTTCCACACCTTCGCTGCTTGTTTTAGTCCATAAATGCTCTTCTTTAACTTACAGACATGATCTTCTTTACCTGGTATGGCGTACCTTTCTGGTTGTTCCATGTAGATTGTTTCTGTGAGATCCCCATTTAGAAATGCTGTTTTCGCGTCAAAGTGTTTGACCGTCATATTCTTTTGACCTGCTATGGCTAAAAACGTTCTAAGGGTTGCCTGTCTCGCTACAGGTGCAAAGACCTCGTCGTAGTCGGTTCCATATTTCTGTGAGAACCCTCGCGCGACAAGTCGAGCCTTATACTTTATGACGTCTCCCTCGGCGTTCCTCTTTGTTTTGAAAATCCATTTATTGGTAATGATGTTGTGATCTGTTGGTCTTACCACGACGTCCCATGTGCCGGTTTCCTTTAATGACTCGAATTCGTTCTCGATGGCATCTTTCCACATATTTTTATGTGGTCCTGATAATGCCTCTTGTATATTCTTAGGATCACTGTCCTTTAATTTTGCCTGTAAAGATGCCGCAATGTACCTATCCGGTGGTATGCCTTTGTTCGTTCTTGCGGAACGTCTGTTTTGCGGCTGAATCACTTGATCACCTAAATTAACGCTAAAGTTGCTATCTTCTTCTTCTGCGGAACAAAAACTTTCATCATCGTTATTTTCTGTTGACGATAGTTCTTCTGTGTTGTCTTCTTGCACGCTTTCTTGATTTTTTATGTCCGCCGCTTTGACTCTTGGAAGTATCACTTCATCGTGCGGTGTATCTTCCTTGACCATCCTTTCGCGTATCCCGTCCAGAAAGATTACATCTCGACTAATCTTGATTCGATTTGTTTTCTTGTCCAGTAATCGATACGCCTTTGATTCCTCGGAATAGCCGACGAAAATGAACTTTTCGGCCTTATCGTCCAGTTTTTGTCTCTGTTCTTTATGGATGTGGGCATATGCTGCACACCCGAAAATATGTAGATTGCTTACATTTGGCTTTCTCCGATTCCAGACCTCATACGGAGTCCTCTCTGTTCCTTTAGTCGGCAGTCTGTTCTGTAAATAAGTTGCTGTACATACAGCTTCGCCCCAGTATTGTTTTGCCAAGTTTGCATCTAGTAGCATGCATCTTGCCATTTCTACCAATGACCTGTTCTTTCGTTCTGCTACTCCGTTTTGTTGTGGCGAGTAGGCAGCTGTAAATTGAGACTTAATCCCTTGATCCTTTAAATAGTTCTGTAGTTCCTCATTAACGTATTCCCCTCCTCGATCCGACCTTATTACCTTGGGTTTTTTGTTGAATTCAGTTTTAACCATTTCTACAAATTGCTTGATGTGCGTTCCTGCTTCATTTTTTCTACTCATTAGACAAATTTTTTTATACCTGGAATAATCGTCTATGATGGTTAAAATATACCTCTTAAAACTTGGTGTAGCTGTTTGCATAGGTCCGCAAACATCCGTATGAATAAGGTCTAAAATTGCTTGGGTTTTATTGCTTGACTCTTTGGGAAAAGGTAACCGTGCCATTTTACCTTTCACGCAGCATTCGCAGACCTCGCGCATCTTGCAGTCCTTTACCTGGATCCCAGTAGCAAGCCCTTTTTCGGCTAAATCCTTAATTGCGACCGGGTCGCGGTGTCCAAAACGCCGATGCCATGCGTGCTGACAATCTTCAGTATGGCCCCTATTTATTGCCTTATTCACTTTACAGGCCTTTTCGACCGTCTCTAGCTCGTACAGTTCTGGAGACAGGTATACCGTTGCCTGCTGTTTTTCGTCCTTAAAGAATCGACACTTTTGTCCCTCAAAGACCAGTCTGTATCCATCCTCCGTCAGCCTTTTGACCGATAATAAATTGCACCCCAAGGTCGGAACGTATAGCACATCCTGTATGCCCATTTCGGAAACTTTCCCTGTGTCGTTGACGTACCTGATTGTACCCTTACCAATGCCTTCCACTCTAGCCATCTTTTCTTCATCTGCGAGGCAAACATGCCCCTTCCTGCCAAAGTGAAATTCATGGAAAAATTCCCTCGTTGTCACCATGTGGCTTGTTGCACCCGAATCGACAACCCAGGAATTTGTTCTGCTTTTGGTAGTCTTTGCCCCGAAACACAGTTCTTTTAGCGTCCTATCTTTTGCGTAAAAGCAATAATCCATTGAGGAATTTTCCGTCGAAACTTTATTCGCCTTTTCTTGTTTGGCTTTCCATATTTTGTATTTTGCACATTCACTTTTAAAATGCCCTGATCTCTTGCAGAAGAAACAATTACTTTTTGGCTGTGCACTGTTATTGTCCTTATAAGCAGTCTTCATGGCTGCTTCGCCAAAGTTCTCCTTTACTTCCCTTACGCCCTTTCGTCTTTTATGTTCATCTATCAACTTGCTCTTTACGAATTGAGTACTGAGCTCGTTCTCAGATCTGCTTTCTAGAGCCGTCACAAGTGTTTCGTAGGATTCCGGTAAACTACCTAATAAGATTGCTGCCACAAGGTTATCAGGCAAATCCTGTCCAAGAGCTGCCAGTTGGTTGATGTAATTCGAAAACGTCGTAATATGTTCTTCCATATCACCGCCTTCCTTTAGAACCATCCTGCATGCCCGCTTTAGTAAAAACACTTTACTTGTGAGCGTAGCCTTTTGGTGATAACCCTTCAAAGATTCCCATGCCTCTCGAGCTGTCTTAGCGTTCCTTATGTGCTGCAACTGATTATCCTCTACCAACAATCCTATTGTAGCACGGGCTTGGTCATCCTTTTTTGACCATTCAGCATTTATCTCGAAAGGCTTTTCTTCCTTTATAACGTCCCACAAATTGTCCTTTATCAGTAGGAGTTCCAACCTATAGCTCCATACTGGATAATTTTCACCGTTTAACTTCTGGATAGCGAAACGAAATCCCGCATTGTCTGCCATTACGATTTCACTTTATGTTTCGTTAACACGCAAGAAGCAGAAAAAAAAAAATGTCTTTAATTGTTTTTGCACGATCACTTTATTTCACTGTTCAGTACTACACTACGAGTCCTGGGCCCATAACCTGTTGGGAAAAATAAACTTAATTCAGGGATGATCACAACTTGGATATGACCTGTAGTCTGTACGCGTTGTTTAAAAAGGGAAACACACTTTATACAGATATACTTTATTATATATTAAGGTGCCAACCCTACAACGTCACAGTGTATCCGCGTGATTCACAATATAGTACTAGAACAGTAAACGCGCTTTCTTTCTCGGTGCTAGTGGGACCTAAACTTTATCGCGATCCGCTCGGGTCAGCTTCTGCAACTGGACTGACTTTCCGCCCTCGGCTGGGCCCCACCGTCCCTTATACCTGAAACCTTATACCTATGCCCAATGGCATCGTTGAGTTCCAACATTATGCGTTGTGCGTTATACGTTTGCGTTATGCGTTATGCGTTATGCGTTATGCGTTATGCGTTATGCGTTATGCGTGATGCGTTATGCTTTTTGCGTTATGCGTTATGAGTTATACGTTATGCGTTAAGCGTTATGCGTTATGCTTTATACGTTATGCGTGATCCATTATGCGTTATGCGTTATGCGTTATGCGTTATGCATTTTGCGTTATGCGCCATGCGTTATGCGTTATGAGTTATGCGTTATGCGTTATGCGTTATGCGTTATCCGTTATGCGTTATACGTTATGCGTTATGCGTTATGCGTTATGCGTTATGCGTTATGCGTTATGCGTTATGCGTTATGCGTTATGCGTTATGGTTTATGCGTTGTGCGTTATACGTTTGCGTTAGGCGTTATGCTTTATGGGTTATGCGTTATGCATTATGCGTTATGCGTTATGCGTTATGCATATGCGTTATGCGTTATGCGTTATGCGTTATGCGTTAATCGTTATGCGTTATGCGTTATGCGTTATGCGTTATGCGTTATGCGTTATGCGTTATGCGTTATGCGTTATGCGTTATGCGATATGCTTTATGCGTTATGCGTTATCCGTTATGCTTTATGCGTTATGCGTTATGCATTATGCATTTTGCGTTATGCGCCAAGCATTATGCGTTATGCGTTATGCGTTATGCGTTATGCGTTATGCGTTATGCGTTATGCGATATGCTATATGCGTTATGCGTTATGCGTTATGCGTTATGCGTTGTGAGTTATACGTTTGCGTTATGCGTTATGCGTTATCCGTTATGCGTTATGCTTTATGCGTTATGCGTTATGCGTTATGCGTTATGCGTTATGCGTTATGCGTTATGCGTTATGCGTTATGCGTTATGCGTTATGCGTTATGCATTTTGCGTTATGCGTTATGCGTTATGCGTTATGCGTAATACGTTTGCGTTATGCGTTATGCGTTATGCGTTATGCGTTATGCGTTATGCGTTATGCTTTATGCGTTATGCGTTGTGCGTTATGCGTTATACGTTTGCGTTATGCGTTATGCGTTGTGCGTTATACGTTTGCGTTATGCGTTATGCGTTATGCGTTGTTCGTTATGCGTTATGCGTTGGGCGTAATACGTTTGCGTTATGCGTTATGCGTTATGCTTTATGCGTTATGCGTTATGCGTTATACGGTATGAGTTATGCGTTATTCGTTATGTGTTATGCGTTATGCGTTATGCGTTATGCGTTATGCGTTATGCGTTATGCGTTAACGTTATGCGTTATGCCTTTTGCGTTATGCGTTATGCGTTATGCGTTATGCGTCGTTCGTTATGCGTTATGCGTTGGGCGTAATACGTTTGCGTTATGCGAAATGCGTTATGCGTTATGCGTTATGCGTTATGCGTTATGCGTTATGCGTTATGCGTTATGCGTTATGCGTTATCCGTTATGCGTTATGCTTTATGCGTTATGCGTTATGCGTTATGCGTTATGCGTTATGCATTTTGCGTTATGCGCCAAGCGTTATGAGTTATGCGTTATGCGTTATGCGTTATGCGTTATGCGTTATGCGATATGCTATATGCGTTATGCGTTATGCGTTATGCGTTATGCGTTGTGAGTTATACGTTTGCGTTATGCGTTATGCGTTATCCGTTATGCGTTATGCTTTATGCGTTATGCGTTATGCGTTATGCGTTATGCGTTATGCGTTATGCGTTATGCGTTATGCGTTATGCGTTATGCGTTATGCATTTTGCGTTATGCGTTATGCGTTATGCGTTATGCGTTATGCGTAATACGTTTGCGTTATGCGTTATGCGTTATGCGTTATGCGTTATACGTTTGCGTTATGCGTTATGCGTTGTGCGTTATACGTTTGCGTTATGCGTTATGCGTTATGCGTTGTTCGTTATGCGTTATGCGTTGGGCGTAATACGTTTGCGTTATGCGTTATGCGTTATGCTTTATGCGTTATGCGTTATGCGTTATACGGTATGAGTTATGCGTTATTCGTTATGTGTTATGCGTTATGCGTTATGCGTTATGCGTTATGCGTTATGCGTTATGCGTTAACGTTATGCGTTATGCCTTTTGCGTTATGCGTTATGCGTTTTGCGTTATACGTTATGCTTTATGCGTTATGTGTTATGAGTTATACGTTATGCGTTATGCGTTATGCGTTATGCGTTATGCGTTATGCGTTTTGCGTTATACGTTATGCTTTATGCGTTATGTGTTATGAGTTATACGTTATGCGTTATGCGTTATGCGTTATGCGTTATGCGTTATGCGTTAACGTTATGCGTTATGCCTTTTGCGTTATGCGTTATGCGTTTTGCGTTATACGTTATACGTTATGCTTTATGCGTTATGCGTTATGAGTTATACGTTATGCGTTATGCGTTATGCGTTATGCGTTATGCGTTAACGTTATGCGTTATGCCTTTTGCGTTATGCGTTATGCGTTATGCGTTATGCGTTATGCGTTATGCGTTATGCTTTATGCGTTATGCGTTATGCGTTATGCGTTATGCGTTATGCGTTATGCGTTATGCGTTATGCGTGATGCGTTATGCTTTTTGCGTTATGCGTTATGAGTTATACGTTATGCGTTAAGCGTTATGCGTTATGCTTTATACGTTATGCGTGATCCATTATGCGTTATGCGTTATGCGTTATGCGTTATGCATTTTGCGTTATGCGCCATGCGTTATGCGTTATGAGTTATGCGTTATGCGTTATGCGTTATGCGTTATCCGTTATGCGTTATACGTTATGCGTTATGCGTTATGCGTTATGCGTTATGCGTTATGCGTTATGCGTTATGCGTTATGCGTTATGCGTTATGGTTTATGCGTTGTGCGTTATACGTTTGCGTTAGGCGTTATGCTTTATGGGTTATGCGTTATGCATTATGCGTTATGCGTTATGCGTTATGCATATGCGTTATGCGTTATGCGTTATGCGTTATGCGTTAATCGTTATGCGTTATGCGTTATGCGTTATGCGTTATGCGTTATGCGTTATGCGTTATGCGTTATGCGTTATGCGTTATCCGTTATGCTTTATGCGTTATGCGTTATGCATTATGCATTTTGCGTTATGCGCCAAGCATTATGCGTTATGCGTTATGCGTTATGCGTTATGCGTTATGCGTTATGCGTTATGCGATATGCTATATGCGTTATGCGTTATGCGTTATGCGTTATGCGTTGTGAGTTATACGTTTGCGTTATGCGTTATGCGTTATCCGTTATGCGTTATGCTTTATGCGTTATGCGTTATGCGTTATGCGTTATGCGTTATGCGTTATGCGTTATGCGTTATGCGTTATGCGTTATGCGTTATGCGTTATGCGTTATGCATTTTGCGTTATGCGTTATGCGTTATGCGTTATGCGTAATACGTTTGCGTTATGCGTTATGCGTTATGCGTTATGCGTTATGCGTTATGCGTTATGCGTTATGCTTTATGCGTTATGCGTTGTGCGTTATGCGTTATACGTTTGCGTTATGCGTTATGCGTTGTGCGTTATACGTTTGCGTTATGCGTTATGCGTTATGCGTTGTTCGTTATGCGTTATGCGTTGGGCGTAATACGTTTGCGTTATGCGTTATGCGTTATGCTTTATGCGTTATGCGTTATGCGTTATACGGTATGAGTTATGCGTTATTCGTTATGTGTTATGCGTTATGCGTTATGCGTTATGCGTTATGCGTTATGCGTTATGCGTTAACGTTATGCGTTATGCCTTTTGCGTTATGCGTTATGCGTTATGCGTTATGCGTCGTTCGTTATGCGTTATGCGTTGGGCGTAATACGTTTGCGTTATGCGAAATGCGTTATGCGTTATGCGTTATGCGTTATGCGTTATGCGTTATGCGTTATGCGTTATGCGTTATGCGTTATGCGTTATGCGTTATGCTTTATGCGTTATGCGTTATGCGTTATGCGTTATGCGTTATGCATTTTGCGTTATGCGCCAAGCGTTATGAGTTATGCGTTATGCGTTATGCGTTATGCGTTATGCGTTATGCGATATGCTATATGCGTTATGCGTTATGCGTTATGCGTTATGCGTTGTGAGTTATACGTTTGCGTTATGCGTTATGCGTTATCCGTTATGCGTTATGCTTTATGCGTTATGCGTTATGCGTTATGCGTTATGCGTTATGCGTTATGCGTTATGCGTTATGCGTTATGCGTTATGCATTTTGCGTTATGCGTTATGCGTTATGCGTTATGCGTTATGCGTAATACGTTTGCGTTATGCGTTATGCGTTATGCGTTATGCGTTATACGTTTGCGTTATGCGTTATGCGTTGTGCGTTATACGTTTGCGTTATGCGTTATGCGTTATGCGTTGTTCGTTATGCGTTATGCGTTGGGCGTAATACGTTTGCGTTATGCGTTATGCGTTATGCTTTATGCGTTATGCGTTATGCGTTATACGGTATGAGTTATGCGTTATTCGTTATGTGTTATGCGTTATGCGTTATGCGTTATGCGTTATGCGTTATGCGTTATGCGTTATGCGTTAACGTTATGCGTTATGCCTTTTGCGTTATGCGTTATGCGTTTTGCGTTATACGTTATGCTTTATGCGTTATGTGTTATGAGTTATACGTTATGCGTTATGCGTTATGCGTTATGCGTTATGCGTTTTGCGTTATACGTTATGCTTTATGCGTTATGTGTTATGAGTTATACGTTATGCGTTATGCGTTATGCGTTATGCGTTATGCGTTATGCGTTAACGTTATGCGTTATGCCTTTTGCGTTATGCGTTATGCGTTTTGCGTTATACGTTATACGTTATGCTTTATGCGTTATGCGTTATGAGTTATACGTTATGCGTTATGCGTTATGCGTTATGCGTTATGCGTTAACGTTATGCGTTATGCCTTTTGCGTTATGCGTTATGCGTTATGCGTTATGCGTTATGCGTTATGCGTTATGCTTTATGCGTTATGCGTTATGCGTTATGCGTTATGCGTTATGCGTTATGCATTTTGCGTTATGCGTTATGCGTAATACGTTTGCGTTATGCGTTATGCGTTATGCGTTATGCTTTATGCGTTATGCGTTATGCGTTATGCGTTATACGTTTGCGTTATGCGTTATGCGTTGTGCGTTATACGTTTGCGTTATGCGTTATGCGTTATGCGTTATGCGTTATGCGTGATGCGTTATGCTTTTTGCGTTATGCGTTATGAGTTATACGTTATGCGTTAAGCGTTATGCGTTATGCTTTATACGTTATGCGTGATCCATTATGCGTTATGCGTTATGCGTTATGCGTTATGCATTTTGCGTTATGCGCCATGCGTTATGCGTTATGAGTTATGCGTTATCCGTTATGCGTTATGCGTTATGCGTTATGCGTTATACGTTATGCGTTATGCGTTATGCGTTATGCGTTATGCGTTATGCGTTATGCGTTATGCGTTATGCGTTATGCGTTATGCGTTATGCGTTGTGCGTTATACGTTTGCGTTAGGCGTTATGCTTTATGGGTTATGCGTTATGCATTATGCATTATGCGTTATGCGTTATGCGTTATGCATATGCGTTATGCGTTATGCGTTATGCGTTATGCGTTAATCGTTATGCGTTATGCGTTATGCGTTATGCGTTATGCGTTATGCGTTATGCGTTATGCGTTATGCGTTATGCGTTATGCGTTATGCGTTATGCGTTATGCGTTATGCGTTATGCGTTATGCGTTATGCGTTATGCGTTATGCGTTATGCGTGATGTGTTATGCTTTTTGCGTTATGTGTTATGAGTTATACGTTATGCGTTAAGCGTTATGCGTTATGCTTTATGCGTTATGCGTTATCCGTTATGCGTTATGCGTTATGCGTTATGCGTTATGCATTTTGCGTTATGCGCCAAGCGTTATGCGTTATGCGTTATGCGTTATGCGTTATGCGTTATGCGTTATGCGTTATGCGTTATGCGATATGCTATATGCGTTATGCGTTATGCGTTATGCGTTATGCGTTGTGAGTTATACGTTTGCGTTATGCGTTATGCGTTATCCGTTATGCGTTATGCTTTATGCGTTATGCGTTATGCGTTATGCGTTATGCGTTATGCGTTATGCGTTATGCGTTATGCATTTTGCGTTATGCGTTATGCGTTATGCGTTATGCGTAATACGTTTGCGTTATGCGTTATGCGTTATGCGTTATGTGTTATGCGTTATACGTTTGCGTTATGCGTTATGCGTTGTGCGTTATACGTTTGCGTTATGCGTTGTTCGTTATGCGTTATGGTTTATGCGTTGTGCGTTATACGTTTGCGTTAGGCGTTATGCTTTATGGGTTATGCGTTATGCATTATGCGTTATGCGTTATGCGTTATGCATATGCGTTATGCGTTATGCGTTATGCGTTATGCGTTAATCGTTATGCGTTATGCGTTATGCGTTATGCGTTATGCGTTATGCGTTATGCGTTATGCGTTATGCGTTATGCGTTATGCGTTATGCGATATGCTTTATGCGTTATGCGTTATGCGTTATGCGTTATACGTTTCCGTTATGCGTTATGCGTTGTGCGTTATACGTTTGCGTTATGCGTTATGCGTTATGCGTTATGCGTTATGCGTTATGCGTTATGCGTGATGCGTTATGCTTTTTGCGTTATGCGTTATGAGTTATACGTTATGCGTTAAGCGTTATGCGTTATGCTTTATACGTTATGCGTGATCCATTATGCGTTATGCGTTATGCGTTATGCGTTATGCATTTTGCGTTATGCGCCATGCGTTATGCGTTATGAGTTATGCGTTATGCGTTATGCGTTATGCGTTATCCGTTATGCGTTATACGTTATGCGTTATGCGTTATGCGTTATGCGTTATGCGTTATGCGTTATGCGTTATGCGTTATGCGTTATGCGTTATGCGTTATGGTTTATGCGTTGTGCGTTATACGTTTGCGTTAGGCGTTATGCGTTATGCGTTATGCGTTATGCGTTATGCGTTATGCGTTATGCGTTATGGTTTATGCGTTGTGCGTTATACGTTTGCGTTAGGCGTTATGCTTTATGGGTTATGCGTTATGCATTATGCGTTATGCGTTATGCGTTATGCATATGCGTTATGCGTTATGCGTTATGCGTTATGCGTTAATCGTTATGCGTTATGCGTTATGCGTTATGCGTTATGCGTTATGCGTTATGCGTTATGCGTTATGCGTTATGCGTTATGCGATATGCTTTATGCGTTATGCGTTATCCGTTATGCTTTATGCGTTATGCGTTATGCATTATGCATTTTGCGTTATGCGCCAAGCATTATGCGTTATGCGTTATGCGTTATGCGTTATGCGTTATGCGTTATGCGTTATGCGATATGCTATATGCGTTATGCGTTATGCGTTATGCGTTATGCGTTGTGAGTTATACGTTTGCGTTATGCGTTATGCGTTATCCGTTATGCGTTATGCTTTATGCGTTATGCGTTATGCGTTATGCGTTATGCGTTATGCGTTATGCGTTATGCGTTATGCGTTATGCGTTATGCGTTATGCGTTATGCATTTTGCGTTATGCGTTATGCGTTATGCGTTATGCGTAATACGTTTGCGTTATGCGTTATGCGTTATGCGTTATGCGTTATGCGTTATGCGTTATGCTTTATGCGTTATGCGTTGTGCGTTATGCGTTATACGTTTGCGTTATGCGTTATGCGTTGTGCGTTATACGTTTGCGTTATGCGTTATGCGTTATGCGTTGTTCGTTATGCGTTATGCGTTGGGCGTAATACGTTTGCGTTATGCGTTATGCGTTATGCTTTATGCGTTATGCGTTATGCGTTATACGGTATGAGTTATGCGTTATTCGTTATGTGTTATGCGTTATGCGTTATGCGTTATGCGTTATGCGTTATGCGTTATGCGTTAACGTTATGCGTTATGCCTTTTGCGTTATGCGTTATGCGTTATGCGTTATGCGTCGTTCGTTATGCGTTATGCGTTGGGCGTAATACGTTTGCGTTATGCGAAATGCGTTATGCGTTATGCGTTATGCGTTATGCGTTATGCGTTATGCGTTATGCGTTATCCGTTATGCGTTATGCTTTATGCGTTATGCGTTATGCGTTATGCGTTATGCATTTTGCGTTATGCGCCAAGCGTTATGAGTTATGCGTTATGCGTTATGCGTTATGCGTTATGCGTTATGCGATATGCTATATGCGTTATGCGTTATGCGTTATGCGTTATGCGTTGTGAGTTATACGTTTGCGTTATGCGTTATGCGTTATCCGTTATGCGTTATGCTTTATGCGTTATGCGTTATGCGTTATGCGTTATGCGTTATGCGTTATGCGTTATGCGTTATGCGTTATGCGTTATGCGTTATGCGTTATGCGTTATGCGTTATGCGTTATGCGTTATGCGTAATACGTTTGCGTTATGCGTTATGCGTTATGCGTTATGCGTTATACGTTTGCGTTATGCGTTATGCGTTGTGCGTTATACGTTTGCGTTATGCGTTATGCGTTATGCGTTGTTCGTTATGCGTTATGCGTTGGGCGTAATACGTTTGCGTTATGCGTTATGCGTTATGCTTTATGCGTTATGCGTTATGCGTTATACGGTATGAGTTATGCGTTATTCGTTATGTGTTATGCGTTATGCGTTATGCGTTATGCGTTATGCGTTATGCGTTATGCGTTATGCGTTAACGTTATGCGTTATGCCTTTTGCGTTATGCGTTATGCGTTTTGCGTTATACGTTATGCTTTATGCGTTATGTGTTATGAGTTATACGTTCTGCGTTATGCGTTATGCGTTATGCGTTATGCGTTATGCGTTATGCGTTTTGCGTTATACGTTATGCTTTATGCGTTATGTGTTATGAGTTATACGTTATGCGTTATGCGTTATGCGTTATGCGTTATGCGTTATGCGTTAACGTTATGCGTTATGCCTTTTGCGTTATGCGTTATGCGTTTTGCGTTATACGTTATGCTTTATGCGTTATGCGTTATGAGTTATACGTTATGCGTTATGCGTTATGCGTTATGCGCTATGCGTTATGCGTTCTGCGTTGTGCGTTATGCGTTATGCGTTATGCGTTATGCGTTATGCGTTATGGGTTATGGGTTATGCGTTATGCGTTATGCGTTATGCGTTATGCGTTATGCGTTATGCGTTATGCGTTATGCGTTATGCGTTATGCGTTATGCGTTATGCGTTATGCGTTATGCGTTATGCGTTATGCGTTATGCATTTTGCGTTATGCGTTATGCGTTATGCGTTATGCGTAATACGTTTGCGTTATGCGTTATGCGTTATGCGTTATGCGTTATGCGTTATGCTTTATGCGTTATGCGTTATGCGTTATACGTTTGCGTTATGCGTTATGCGTTGTGCGTTATACGTTTGCGTTATGCGTTATGCGTTATGCGTTGTTCGTTATGCGTTATGCGTTGGGCGTAATACGTTTGCGTTATGCGTTATGCGTTATGCTTTATGCGTTATGCGTTATACGGTATGTGTTATGCGTTATTCGTTATGTGTTATGCGTTATGCGTTATGCGTTATGCGTTATGCGTTATGCGTTATGCGTTATGCGTTATGCGTTAACGTTATGCGTTATGCCTTTTGCGTTATGCGTTATGCGTTTTGCGTTATACGTTATGCTTTATGCGTTATGCGTTATGAGTTATACGTTATGCGTTATGCGTTATGCGTTATGCGCTATGCGTTATGCGTTCTGCGTTGTGCGTTATGCGTTATGCGTTATGCGTTATGCGTTATGGGTTTTGGGTTATGCGTTATGCGTTATGCGTTATGCGTTATGCGTTCTGCGTTGTGCGTTATGCGTTATGCGTTATGCGTTATGCGTTATGGGTTATGGGTTATGCGTTATGCGTTATGCGTTATGCGTTATGCGTTATGCGTTATGCGTTATGCGTTATGCGTTATGCGTTCTGCGTTGTGCGTTATGCGTTATGCGTTATGCGTTATGCGTTATGGGTTATGGGTTATGCGTTATGCGTTATGCGTTATGCGTTATGCGTTATGCGTTATGCGTTATGCGTTATGCGTTATGCGTTATGCGTTATGCGTTATGCATTTTGCGTTATGCGTTATGCGTTATGCCTTATGCGTAATACGTTTGCGTTATGCGTTATGCGTTATGCGTTATGCTTTATGCGTTATGCGTTATGCGTTATGCGTTATACGTTTGCGTTATGCGTTATGCGTTGTGCGTTATACGTTTGCGTTATGCGTTATGCGTTATGCGTTATGCGTTATGCGTTATGCGTGATGCGTTATGCTTTTTGCGTTATGCGTTATGAGTTATACGTTATGCGTTAAGCGTTATGCGTTATGCTTTATACGTTATGCGTGATCCATTATGCGTTATGCGTTATGCGTTATGCGTTATGCATTTTGCGTTATGCGCCATGCGTTATGCGTTATGAGTTATGCGTTATGCGTTATGCGTTATGCGTTATGCGTTATACGTTATGCGTTATGCGTTATGCGTTATGCGTTATGCGTTATGCGTTATGCGTTATGGTTTATGCGTTGTGCGTTATACGTTTGCGTTAGGCGTTATGCTTTATGGGTTATGCGTTATGCATTATGCGTTATGCGTTATGCGTTATGCATATGCGTTATGCGTTATGCGTTATGCGTTATGCGTTAATCGTTATGCGTTATGCGTTATGCGTTATGCGTTATGCGTTATGCGCTATGCGTTATGCGTTATGCGTTATGCGTTATTCGTTATGCGATATGCTTTATGCGTTATGCGTTATCCGTTATGCTTTATGCGTTATGCGTTATGCGTTATGCATTTTGCGTTATGCGCCAAGCATTATGCGTTATGCGTTATGCGTTATGCGTTATGCGTTATGCGTTATGCGATATGCTATATGCGTTATGCGTTATGCGTTATGCGTTATGCGTTGTGAGTTATACGTTTGCGTTATGCGTTATGCGTTATCCGTTATGCGTTATGCTTTATGCGTTATGCGTTATGCGTTATGCGTTATGCGTTATGCGTTATGCGTTATGCGTTATGCATTTTGCGTTATGCGTTATGCGTTATGCGTTATGCGTAATACGTTTGCGTTATGCGTTATGCGTTATGCGTTATGCGTTATGCGTTATGCTTTATGCGTTATGCGTTATGCGTTATGCGTTATACGTTTGCGTTATGCGTTATGCGTTGTGCGTTATACGTTTGCGTTATGCGTTATGCGTTATGCGTTATGCGTTGTTCGTTATGCGTAATGCGTTGGGCGTAATACGTTTGCGTTATGCGTTATGCGTTATGCTTTATGCGTTATGCGTTATGCGTTATACGGTATGAGTTATGCGTTATTCGTTATGCGTTATGCGTTATGCGTTATGCGTTATGCGTTATGCGTTATGCGTTATGCGTTATGCGTTATGCGTTATGCGTTATGCGTTATGCGTTATGCGTTAACGTTATGCGTTATGCCTTTTGCGTTATGCGTTATGCGTTTTGCGTTATACGTTATGCTTTATGCGTTATGCGTTATGAGTTATACGTTATGCGTTATGCGTTATGCGTTATGCGTTATGCGTTATGCGTTATGCGTTATGCGTTGTTCGTTATGCGTAATGCGTTGGGCGTAATACGTTTGCGTTATGCGTTATGCGTTATGCTTTATGCGTTATGCGTTATGCGTTATACGGTATGAGTTATGCGTTATTCGTTATGTGTTATGCGTTATGCATTATGCGTTATGCGTTATGCGTTATGCGTTAACGTTATGCGTTATGCCTTTTGCGTTATGCGTTATGCGTTATGCGTTGTTCGTTATGCGTTATGCGTTGGGCGTAATACGTTTGCGTTATGCGAAATGCGTTATGCGTTATGCGTTATGCGTTATGCGTTATGCGTTATGCGTTATGCGTTATGCGTTATGCGTTATGCGTTCTTTGTTGTGCGTTGTGCGATATGCGTTATGCGTTATGCGTTATGCGTTGTGCGTTATGCGTTATGCGTTATGCGTTATGGGTTATGGGTTATGCGTTATGCGTTATGCGTTATGCGTTATGGGTTATGCGTTATGCGTTATGCGTTATGCGTTATGCGTTATGCGTTATGCGTTATGCGTTATGCGTTATGCATTTTGCGTTATGCGTTATGCGTTATGCGTTATGCGTAATACGTTTGCGTTATGCGTTATGCGTTATGCTTTATGCGTTATGCGTTATGCGTTATGCGTTATACGTTTGCGTTATGCGTTATGCGTTGTGCGATATACGTTTGCGTTATGCGTTATGCGTTATGCGTTGTTCGTTATGCGTTATGCGTTGGGCGTAATACGTTTGCGTTATGCGTTATGCGTTATGCTTTATGCGTTATGCGTTATGCGTTATACGGTATGAGTTATGCGTTATTCGTTATGCGTTATGCGTTATGCGTTATGCGTTATGCGTTATGCGTTATGCGTTATGCGTTATGCGTTATGCGTTATGCGTTATGCGTTATGCGTTAACGTTATGCGTTATGCCTTTTGCGTTATGCGTTATGCGTTTTGCGTTATACGTTATGCTTTATGCGTTATGCGTTATGAGTTATACGTTATGCGTTATGCGTTATGCGTTATGCGTTATGCGTTATATGTTATGCGTTATGCGTTATGCGTTATGCTTTATGCGTTATGCGTTATGCGTTATGCGTTATGGGTTATGCGTTATGCGTTATGCGTTATGCGTTATGCGTTATGCGTTATGCGTTATGCGTTATGCGTTATGCGTTATGCGTTATGCGTTATGCGTTATGCGTTATGTGTTATGCGTTATGCGTTATGCGTTATGCGTTATGCGTTATGCGTTATGCGTTATCCGTTATGCGTTATGCGTTATGCGTTCTGTGTTGTGCGTTGTGCGTTGTGCGATATGCGTTATGCGTTATGGGTTATGGGTTATGCGTTATGCTATATGCGTTATGCATTTTGCGTTATGCGTTATGCGTTATGCGTTATGCGTTATGCGTTATGCGTTATGCATTATGCGTTATGCGTTATGCGTTGTGCGTTTGCGTTATGCGTTAGGCGTTATGCGTTATGCTTTATGCGTTATGAGTTATGAGTTATACGGTATGAGTTATGCGTTATGCGTTATGCGTTATGCTTTATGCGTTATGCGTTATGCGTTATGGGTTATGCGTTATGCGTTATGCGTTATGCGTTATGCGTTATGCGTTATGCGTTACGCGTTATGCGTTATGCGTTAACGTTATGCGTTATGCGTTATGCCTTTTGCGTTATGCGTAATGCGTTATGCGTTATGCGTTATGCGTTATGCGTTATGCGTTATGCGTTATGCGTTATGCGTTGTTCGTTATGCGTTATGCGTTGGGCGTAATACGTTTGCGTTATGCGTTATGCGTTATGCGTTATGCGTTATGCGTTATGCGTTCTGTGTTGTGCGTTGTGCGTTGTGCGATATGCGTTATGCGTTATGCGTTATGCGTTATGCGTTGTGCGTTATGCGTTATGCGTTATGCGTTATGCGTTATGCGTTATGGGTTATGGGTTATGCGTTATGCGTTATGCGTTATGCGTTATGGGTTATGCGTTATGCGTTATGCGTTATGCGTTATGCGTTATGCGTTATGGGTTATGCGTTATGCGTTATGCATTTTGCGTTATGCGTTATGCGTTATGCGTTATGCGTTATGCGTAATACGTTTGCGTTATGCGTTATGCGTTATGCGTTATGCTTCATGCGTTATGCGTTATGCGTTATGCGTTATACGTTTGCGTTATGCGTTATGCGTTGTGCGTTATACGTTTGCGTTATGCGTTATGCGTTGTGCGTTATACGTTTGCGTTATGCGTTATGCGTTATGCGTTGTTCGTTATGCGTTATGCGTTGGGCGTAATACGTTTGCGTTATGCGTTATGCTTTATGCGTTATGCGTTATGCGTTATACGGTATGAGTTATGCGTTATTCGTTATGCGTTATGCGTTATGCGTTATGCGTTATGCGTTATGCGTTATGCGTTATGCGTTAACGTTATGCGTTATGCCTTTTGCGTTATGCGTTATGCGTTTTGCGTTATACGTTATGCTTTATGCGTTATGCGTTATGAGTTATACGTTATGCGTTATGCGTTATGCGTTATGCGTTATATGTTATGCGTTATGCGTTATGCGTTACGCGTTATGCGTTATGCGTTATGCGTTATGCGTTATGCGTTATGCGTAATGCGTTATGCGTTATGCGTTATGCGTTATGCGTTATGCGTTATGCGTTATGCGTTATGCGTTATGCGTTATGTGTTATGCGTTATGCGTTATGCGTTACGCGTTATGCGTTATGCATTATGCGTTATGCGTTATGCGTTATGCGTAATGCGTTATGCGTTATGCGTTATGCGTTATGCGTATTGCGTTATGCGTTATGCGTTATGCGTTATGCGTTATGCGTTATGCGTTATGCGTTATGCGTTATGCGTTATGGGTTATGCGTTATGCGTTATGCGTTATGCGTTATGCGTTATGCGTTATCCGTTATGCGTTATGCGTTATGCGTTCTGTGTTGTGCGTTGTGCGTTGTGCGATATGCGTTATGCGTTATGGGTTATGGGTTATGCGTTATGCTATATGCGTTATGCATTTTGCGTTATGCGTTATGCGTTATGCGTTATGCGTTATGCGTTATGCGTTATGCATTATGCGTTATGCGTTATGCGTTGTGCGTTTGCGTTATGCGTTAGGCGTTATGCGTTATGCGTTATGCGTTATGCGTTATGCGTTATGCGTTATGCGTTATGCGTTATGCGTTATGCGTTATGCGTTATGCGTTATGTGTTATGCGTTATGCGTTATGCGTTACGCGTTATGCGTTATGCATTATGCGTTATGCGTTATGCGTTATGCGTAATGCGTTATGCGTTATGCGTTATGCGTTATGCGTTATGCGTTATGCGTTATGCGTTATGCGTTATGCGTTATGCGTTATGCGTTATGTGTTATGCGTTATGCGTTATGCGTTATGCGTAATGCGTTATGCGTTATCCGTTATGCGTTATGCGTTATGCGTTCTGTGTTGTGCGTTGTGCGTTGTGCGATATGCGTTATGCGTTATGGGTTATGGGTTATGCGTTATGCTATATGCGTTATGCATTGTGCGTTATGCGTTATGCGTTATGCGTTATGCGTTATGCGTTATGCGTTATGCGTTATGCGTTCTGCATTATGCGTTATGCGTTATGCGTTGTGCGTTTGCGTTATGCGTTAGGCGTTATGCGTTATGCTTTATGCGTTATGAGTTATGAGTTATACGGTATGAGTTATGCGTTATGCGTTATGCGTTATGCGTTATGCTTTATGCGTTATGCGTTATGCGTTATGCGTTATGGGTTATGCGTTATGCGTTATGAGTTATGCGTTATGCGTTATGCGTTATGCGTTATGCGTTACGCGTTATGCGTTATGCGTTAACGTTATGCGTTATGCCTTTTGCGTTATGAGTTATGCGTTTTGCGTTATACGTTATGCTTTATGCGTTATGCGTTATGAGTTATACGTTATGCGTTATGCGTTATGCGTTATGCGTTATATGTTAT
Source organism: Lasioglossum morio (assembly GCA_916610235.2). NCBI lineage: Eukaryota > Metazoa > Arthropoda > Insecta > Hymenoptera > Halictidae > Lasioglossum > Lasioglossum morio. Next base: position 56,423 of record CAKAJA020000656.1, on the reverse strand, counting down.
GCGTTATGCGTTATGCGTTATGCGTTATGCGTTATGCGTTATGCGTTATGCGTTATGCGTTATGCGTAATGCGTTATCGGTTATGCGTTATGCGTTATGCGTTATGCGTTATGCGTTGTTCGTTATGCGTTATGCGTTGGGCGTAATACGTTTGCGTTATGCGTTATGCGTTATGCGTTATGCGTTATGCGTTATGCGTTATGCGTTATGCGTTATGCGTTATGCGTTATGCGTTATGCGTTCTGTGTTGTGCGTTGTGCGTTGTGCGATATGCGTTATGCGTTATGCGTTATGCGTTGTGCGTTATGCGTTATGCGTTATGCGTTATGCGTTATGCGTTATGGGTTATGGGTTATGCGTTATGCGTTATGCGTTATGCGTTATGGGTTATGCGTTATGCGTTATGCGTTATGCGTTATGCGTTATGCGTTATGGGTTATGCGTTATGCGTTATGCATTTTGCGTTATGCGTTATGCGTTATGCGTTATGCGTTATGCGTTATGCGTTAACGTTATGCGTTATGCCTTTTGCGTTATGCGTTATGCGTTTTGCGTTATACGTTATGCTTTATGCGTTATGCGTTATGAGTTATACGTTATGCGTTATGCGTTATGCGTTATGCGTTATATGTTATGCGTTATGCGTTATGCGTTATGCGTTATGCGTTATGCGTTATGCGTTATGTGTTATGCGTTATGCGTTATGCGTTATGCGTTATGCGTTATGCGTTATGCGTTATCCGTTATGCGTTATGCGTTATGCGTTCTGTGTTGTGCGTTGTGCGTTGTGCGATATGCGTTATGCGTTATGGGTTATGGGTTATGCGTTATGCTATATGCGTTATGCATTTTGCGTTATGCGTTATGCGTTATGCGTTATGCGTTATGCGTTATGCGTTATGCATTATGCGTTATGCGTTATTCGTTGTGCGTTTGCGTTATGCGTTAGGCGTTATGCGTTATGCTTTATGCGTTATGAGTTATCCGTTATGCGTTATGCGTTATGCGTTCTGTGTTGTGCGTTGTGCGTTGTGCGATATGCGTTATGCGTTATGGGTTATGGGTTATGCGTTATGCTATATGCGTTATGCATTTTGCGTTATGCGTTATGCGTTATGCGTTATGAATTATGCGTTATGCGTTATGCGTTATGCATTATGCGTTATGCGTTATTCGTTGTGCGTTTGCGTTATGCGTTAGGCGTTATGCGTTATGCTTTATGCGTTATGAGTTATGAGTTATACGGTATGAGTTATGCGTTATGCGTTATGCGTTATGCGTTATGCGTTATGCGTTATGCGTTATGCGTTATGCGTTATGCGTTATTCGTTATGCGTTATGCGTTATGCGTTATGCGTTATGCGTTATGCGTTATGCGTTATGCGTTATGCGTAATGCGTTATGCGTTATGCGTTATGCGTTATGCGTTATGCGTTATGCGTTATGCGTTGTTCGTTATGCGTTATGCGTTGGGCGTAATACGTTTGCGTTATGCGTTATGCGTTATGCGTTATGCGTTATGCGTTATGCGTTATGCGTTATGCGTTATGCGTTATGCGTTATGCGTTATGCGTTATGCGTTATGCGTTATGCGTTCTGTGTTGTGCGTTGTGCGTTGTGCGATATGCGTTATGCGTTATGCGTTATGCGTTGTGCGTTATGCGTTATGCGTTATGCGTTATGCGTTATGCGTTATGGGTTATGGGTTATGCGTTATGCGTTATGCGTTATGCGTTATGGGTTATGCGTTATGCGTTATGCGTTATGCGTTATGCGTTATGCGTTATGGGTTATGCGTTATGCGTTATGCATTTTGCGTTATGCGTTATGCGTTATGCGTAATACGTTTGCGTTATGCGTTATGCGTTATGCGTTATGCTTTATGCGTTATGCGTTATGCGTTATGCGTTATACGTTTGCGTTATGCGTTATGCGTTGTGCGTTATACGTTTGCGTTATGCGTTATGCGTTGTGCGTTATACGTTTGCGTTATGCGTTATGCGTTATGCGTTGTTCGTTATGCGTTATGCGTTGGGCGTAATACGTTTGCGTTATGCGTTATGCTTTATGCGTTATGCGTAATGCGTTATGCGTTATGCGTTATGCGTTATGCGTAATGCGTTATGCGTTATGCGTTATGCGTTATGCGTTAACGTTATGCGTTATGCCTTTTGCGTTATGCGTTATGCGTTTTGCGTTATACGTTATGCTTTATGCGTTATGCGTTATGAGTTATACGTTATGCGTTATGCGTTATGCGTTATATGTTATGCGTTATGCGTTATGCGTTACGCGTTATGCGTTATGCGTTATGCGTTATGCGTTATGCGTTATGCGTAATGCGTTATGCGTTATGCGTTATGCGTTATGCGTTATGCGTTATGCGTTATGCGTTATGCGTTATGCGTTATGCGTTATGTGTTATGCGTTATGCGTTATGCGTTATGCGTTATGCGTTATGCGTTATGCGTTATCCGTTATGCGTTATGCGTTATGCGTTCTGTGTTGTGCGTTGTGCGTTGTGCGATATGCGTTATGCGTTATGGGTTATGGGTTATGCGTTATGCTATATGCGTTATGCATTTTGCGTTATGCGTTATGCGTTATGCGTTATGCGTTATGCGTTATGCGTTATGCATTATGCGTTATGCGTTATTTGTTGTGCGTTTGCGTTATGCGTTAGGCGTTATGCGTTAGGCGTTATGCGTTATGCTTTATGCGTTATGAGTTATCCGTTATGCGTTATGCGTTATGCGTTCTGTGTTGTGCGTTGTGCGTTGTGCGATATGCGTTATGCGTTATGGGTTATGGGTTATGCGTTATGCTATATGCGTTATGCATTTTGCGTTATGCGTTATGCGTTATGCGTTATGCGTTAACGTTATGCGTTATGCCTTTTGCGTTATGCGTTATGCGTTTTGCGTTATACGTTATGCTTTATGCGTTATGCGTTATGAGTTATACGTTATGCGTTATGCGTTATGCGTTATGCGTTATATGTTATGCGTTATGCGTTATGCGTTACGCGTTATGCGTTATGCGTTATGCGTTATGCGTTATGCGTTATGCGTTATGCGTAATGCGTTATGCGTTATGCGTTATGCGTTATGCGTTATGCGTTATGCGTTATGCGTTATGCGTTATGTGTTATGCGTTATGCGTTATGCGTTATGCGTTATGCGTTATGCGTTATGCGTTATCCGTTATGCGTTATGCGTTATGCGTTCTGTGTTGTGCGTTGTGCGTTGTGCGATATGCGTTATGCGTTATGGGTTATGGGTTATGCGTTATGCTATATGCGTTATGCATTTTGCGTTATGCGTTATGCGTTATGCGTTATGCGTTATGCGTTATGCGTTATGCGTTATGCATTATGCGTTATGCGTTATTCGTTGTGCGTTTGCGTTATGCGTTAGGCGTTATGCGTTATGCTTTATGCGTTATGAGTTATCCGTTATGCGTTATGCGTTATGCGTTCTGTGTTGTGCGTTGTGCGTTGTGCGATATGCGTTATGCGTTATGGGTTATGGGTTATGCGTTATGCTATATGCGTTATGCATTTTGCGTTATGCGTTATGTGTTATGCGTTATGCGTTATGCGTTATGCGTTATGCGTTATGCGTTATGCGTTATCCGTTATGCGTTATGCGTTATGCGTTATGCATTTTGCGTTATGCGTTATGCGTTATGCGTTATGCGTAATACGTTTGCGTTATGCGTTATGCGTTATGCGTTATGCTTTATGCGTTATGCGTTATGCGTTATGCGTTATACGTTTGCGTTATGCGTTATGCGTTGTGCGTTATACGTTTGCGTTATGCGTTATGCGTTGTGCGTTATACGTTTGCGTTATGCGTTATGCGTTATGCGTTGTTCGTTATGCGTTATGCGTTGGGCGTAATACGTTTGCGTTATGCGTTATGCTTTATGCGTTATGCGTTATGCGTTATACGGTATGAGTTATGCGTTATTCGTTATGCGTTATGCGTTATGCGTTATGCGTTATGCGTTATGCGTTATGCGTTATGCGTTATGCGTTATGCGTTATGCGTTATGCGTTATGCGTTAACGTTATGCGTTATGCCTTTTGCGTTATGCGTTATGCGTTTTGCGTTATACGTTATGCTTTATGCGTTATGCGTTATGAGTTATACGTTATGCGTTATGCGTTATGCGTTATGCGTTATATGTTATGCGTTATGCGTTATGCGTTACGCGTTATGCGTTATGCGTTATGCGTTATGCGTTATGCGTTATGCGTAATGCGTTATGCGTTATGCGTTATGCGTTATGCGTTATGCGTTATGCGTTATGCGTTATGCGTTATGCGTTATGCGTTATGTGTTATGCGTTATGCGTTATGCGTTATGCGTTATGCGTTATGCGTTATGCGTTATCCGTTATGCGTTATGCGTTATGCGTTCTGTGTTGTGCGTTGTGCGTTGTGCGATATGCGTTATGCGTTATGGGTTATGGGTTATGCGTTATGCTATATGCGTTATGCATTTTGCGTTATGCGTTATGCGTTATGCGTTATGCGTTATGCGTTATGCGTTATGCGTTATGCGTTATGCGTTATGCGTTATGCGTTATTTGTTGTGCGTTTGCGTTATGCGTTAGGCGTTATGCGTTATGCTTTATGCGTTATGAGTTATCCGTTATGCGTTATGCGTTATGCGTTCTGTGTTGTGCGTTGTGCGTTGTGCGATATGCGTTATGCGTTATGGGTTATGGGTTATGCGTTATGCGTTATGCGTTATGGGTTATGCGTTATGCGTTATGCGTTATGCGTTATGCGTTATGCGTTATGCGTTATGCGTTATGCGTTATGCATTATGCGTTATGCGTTATTTGTTGTGCGTTTGCGTTATGCGTTAGGCGTTATGCGTTATGCTTTATGCGTTATGAGTTATCCGTTATGCGTTATGCGTTATGCGTTCTGTGTTGTGCGTTGTGCGTTGTGCGATATGCGTTATGCGTTATGGGTTATGGGTTATGCGTTATGCTATATGCGTTATGCATTTTGCGTTATGCGTTATGCGTTATGCGTTATGCGTTATGCGTTATGCATTATGCGTTATGCGTTATTCGTTGTGCGTTTGCGTTATGCGTTAGGCGTTATGCGTTATGCTTTATGCGTTATGAGTTATGAGTTATACGGTATGAGTTATGCGTTATGCGTTATGCGTTATGCGTTATGCGTTATGCGTTATGCGTTATGCGTTATGCGTTATGGGTTATGCGTTATGCGTTATGCGTTATGCGTTATGCGTTATGCGTTATGCGTTATGCGTTATGCGTTATGCGTTATGCGTTATGCGTTATGCGTTATGCGTTATGCGTTATTCGTTCTGCGTTATGCGTTATGCGTTATGGGTTATGCGTTATGCGTTATGCGTTATGCGTTATGCGTTATGCGTTATGCGTTATGCGTTATGCGTTATGCGTTATGCGTTATGCGTTATGCATTTTGCGTTATGCGCCTTGCGTTATGCGTTATGCGTTATGAGTTATGCGTTATGCGTTATGCGTTATGCGTTATGCGTTATGCGTTATGCGTTATACGTTATGCGTTATGCGTTATGCGTTATACGTTATGCGTTATGCGTTATGCGTTATGCGTTATGCGTTATGCGTTATGCGTTATGCGTTATGCGTTATGCGTTATGCGTTATGCGTTATGCGTTATGCGTTATGAGTTATGCATTATGCGTTATGCGTTATGCGTTATGCGTTATGCGTTATGCGTTATGCGTTATGCGTTATGCGTTATGCGTTATGCGTTATGCGTTATGCGTTATGCGTTATGCGTTATGCGTTATGCGTTATGCGTTATGCGTTATGCGTTATGCGTTATGCGTTATGCGTTATGCGTTATGCGTTATGCGTTATGCGTTATGCGTTATGCGTTATTCGTTATACGTTTGCGTTAGGCGTTATGCCTTATGGGTTATGCGTTATGCATTATGCGTTATGCGTTATGCGTTATGCATATGCGTTATGCGTTATGCGTTATGCATTTTGCGTTATGCGCCATGCGTTATGCGTTATGCGTTATGCGTTATGCGTTATGCGTTATGCGTTATGCGTTATGCGTTATGCGTTATGCGTTATGCGTTATGCGTTATGCGTTATGCGTTGTTCGTTATGCGTTATGCGTTGGGCGTTATGCGTTATGAGTTATACGTTATGCGTTAAGCGTTATGCGTTATGCTTTATGCGTTATGCGTGATCCGTTATGCGTTAGGCTTTATGCGTTATGCGTTATGCGTTATGCGTTATGCGTTATGCGTTATGCGTTATGCGTTATGCGTTATGCGTTATGCGTTATGCGTTATGCGTTATGCGTTATGCGTTATGCGTTATACGTTTGCGTTAGGCGTTATGCTTTATGGGTTATGCGTTATGCATTATGCGTTATGCGTTATGCGTTATGCATATGCGTTATGCGTTATGCGTTATGCATTTTGCGTTATGCGCCATGCGTTATGCGTTATGCGTTATGCGTTATGCGTTATGCGTTATGCGTTATGCGTTATGCGTTATGCGTTATGCGTTATGCGTTATGCGTTATGCGTTATGCGTTATGCGTTATGCGTTGTTCGTTATGCGTTATGCGTTGGGCGTAATACGTTTGCGTTATGCGTTATGCGTTATGCGTTATGCGTTATGCGTTATGCGTTATGCGTTATGCGTTATGCGTTATGCGTTATGCGTTATGCGTTATGCGTTATGCGTTATGCGTTATGCGTTATGCGTTATGCGTTATGCGTTATGCGATATGCGTTATGCGTTATGCGTTATGCGTTATGCGTTATGCGTTATGCGTTATGCGTTATGCGTTATGCGTTATGCGTTATGCGTTATGCGTTATGCGTTATGCGTTATGCGTTATGCGTTATGCGTTATGCGTTATGCGTTATACGTTTGCGTTATGCGTTATGCGTTATGCGTTATGCGTTATGCGTTATGCGTTATGCGTTATGCGTGATCCATTATGCGTTATGCGTTATGCATTATGCGTTATGCGTTATGCGTTGTGCGTTTGCGTTTGCGTTATGCGTTAGGCGTTATGCGTTATGCTTTATGCGTAATGAGTTATGAGTTATACGGTATGAGTTATGCGTTATGCGTTATGCGTTAGGTGTTATGCTTTATGCGTTAAGCGTTATGCGTTATGCTTTATGCGTTATGCGTGATCCGTTATGCGTTATGCGTTATGCGTTATGCGTTATGCGTTATGCATTTTGCGTTATGCGCCATGCGTTATGCGTTATGCGTTATGAGTTATGCGTTATGCGTTATGCGTTATGCGTTATGCGTTATACGTTATGCTTTATGCGTTATGCGTTATGCGTTATGCGTTATGCGTTATGGGTTATGCGTTATGCGTTATGCGTTATGCGTTATGCGTTATGCGTTATGCGTTATGCGTTATGCGTTATGCGTTATGCGTTATGCGTGATGCGTTATGCTTTTTGCGTTATGCGTTATGCGTTATGAGTTATACGTTATGCGTTAAGCGTTATGCGTTATGCTTTATGCGTTATGCGTGATCCGTTATGCGTTAGGCTTTATGCGTTATGCGTTATGCGTTATACGTTATGCGTTATGCGTTATGCGTTATACGTTATGCGTTAAGCGTTATGCGTTATGCTTTATGCGTTATGCGTTATACGTTATGCGTTATGCGTTATGCGTTATGCGTTATGCGTTATGCGTTATGCGTTATGCGTTATGCGTTATGCGTTATGCGTTATGCGTTATGCGTTATGCGTTATGCGTTATGCGTTATGCGTTATGCGTTATGCGTTATGTTTTATGCGTTATGCGTTATGCGTGATGCGTTATGCGTTATGCGTTATGCGTGATGCGTAATGCTTTTTGCGTTATGCGTTATGAGTTATACGTTATGCGTTAAGCGTTATGCGTTATGGTTTATGCGTTGTGCGTGATCCGTTATGCGTTAGGCGTTATGCGTTATGCGTTATGCATTTTGCGTTATGCGCCATGCGTTATGCGTTATGAGTTATGCGTTATGCGTTATGCGTTATGCGTTATGCGTTATGCGTTATGCGTTATGCGTTATGCGTTATGCGTTATGCGTTATGCGTTATGCGTTATGCGTTATGCGTTATGCGTTATGCGTTATTCGTTATGCGTTATGCGTTATGCGTTATGCGTTATGCATTTTGCGTTATGCGCCATGCGTTATGCGTTATGCGTTATGAGTTATGCGTTATGCGTTATGCGTTATGCGTTATGCGTTATACGTTTGCGTTAGGCGTTATGCTTTATGGGTTATGCGTTATGCATTATGCGTTATGCGTTATGCGTTATGCATATGCGTTATGCGTTATGCGTTATGCATTTTGCGTTATGCGCCATGCGTTATGCGTTATGCGTTATGCGTTATGCGTTATGCGTTATGCGTTATGCGTTATGCGTTATGTGTTATGCGTTATGCGTTATGCGTTATGCGTTATGCGTTATGCGTTATGCGTTATCCGTTATGCGTTATGCGTTATGCGTTCTGTGTTGTGCGTTGTGCGTTGTGCGATATGCGTTATGCGTTATGGGTTATGGGTTATGCGTTATGCTATATGCGTTATGCATTTTGCGTTATGCGTTATGCGTTATGCGTTATGCGTTATGCGTTATGCGTTATGCGTTATGCGTTATGCATTATGCGTTATGCGTTATTTGTTGTGCGTTTGCGTTATGCGTTAGGCGTTATGCGTTATGCTTTATGCGTTATGAGTTATCCGTTATGCGTTATGCGTTATGCGTTCTGTGTTGTGCGTTGTGCGTTGTGCGATATGCGTTATGCGTTATGGGTTATGGGTTATGCGTTATGCGTTATGCGTTATGGGTTATGCGTTATGCGTTATGCGTTATGCGTTATGCGTTATGCGTTATGCGTTATGCGTTATGCGTTATGCATTATGCGTTATGCGTTATTTGTTGTGCGTTTGCGTTATGCGTTAGGCGTTATGCGTTATGCTTTATGCGTTATGAGTTATCCGTTATGCGTTATGCGTTATGCGTTCTGTGTTGTGCGTTGTGCGTTGTGCGATATGCGTTATGCGTTATGGGTTATGGGTTATGCGTTATGCTATATGCGTTATGCATTTTGCGTTATGCGTTATGCGTTATGCGTTATGCGTTATGCGTTATGCATTATGCGTTATGCGTTATTCGTTGTGCGTTTGCGTTATGCGTTAGGCGTTATGCGTTATGCTTTATGCGTTATGAGTTATGAGTTATACGGTATGAGTTATGCGTTATGCGTTATGCGTTATGCGTTATGCGTTATGCGTTATGCGTTATGCGTTATGCGTTATGGGTTATGCGTTATGCGTTATGCGTTATGCGTTATGCGTTATGCGTTATGCGTTATGCGTTATGCGTTATGCGTTATGCGTTATGCGTTATGCGTTATGCGTTATTCGTTCTGCGTTATGCGTTATGCGTTATGGGTTATGCGTTATGCGTTATGCGTTATGCGTTATGCGTTATGCGTTATGCGTTATGGGTTATGCGTTATGCGTTATGCGTTATGCGTTATGCATTTTGCGTTATGCGCCTTGCGTTATGCGTTATGCGTTATGAGTTATGCGTTATGCGTTATGCGTTATGCGTTATGCGTTATGCGTTATGCGTTATACGTTATGCGTTATGCGTTATGCGTTATACGTTATGCGTTATGCGTTATGCGTTATGCGTTATGCGTTATGCGTTATGCGTGATGCGTTATGCGTTATGCGTTATGCGTTATGCGTTATGCGTTATGCGTTATGAGTTATGCATTATGCGTTATGCGTTATGCGTTATGCGTTATGCGTTATGCGTTATGCGTTATGCGTTATGCGTTATGCGTTATGCGTTATGCGTTATGCGTTATGCGTTATGCGTTATGCGTTATGCGTTATGCGTTATGCGTTATGCGTTATGCGTTATGCGTTATGCGTTATGCGTTATGCGTTATGCGTTATGCGTTATGCGTTATGCGTTATGCGTTATGCGTTATGCGTTATGCGTTATTCGTTATACGTTTGCGTTAGGCGTTATGCTTTATGGGTTATGCGTTATGCATTATGCGTTATGCGTTATGCGTTATGCATATGCGTTATGCGTTATGCGTTATGCATTTTGCGTTATGCGCCATGCGTTATGCGTTATGCGTTATGCGTTATGCGTTATGCGTTATGCGTAATGCGTTATGCGTTATGCGTTATGCGTTATGCGTTATGCGTTATGCGTTATGCGTTGTTCGTTATGCGTTATGCGTTGGGCGTTATGCGTTATGAGTTATACGTTATGCGTTAAGCGTTATGCGTTATGCTTTATGCGTTATGCGTGATCCGTTATGCGTTAGGCTTTATGCGTTATGCGTTATGCGTTATGCGTTATGCGTTATGCGTTATGCGTTATGCGTTATGCGTTATGCGTTATGCGTTATGCGTTATGCGTTATGCGTTATGCGTTATGCGTTATACGTTTGCGTTAGGCGTTATGCTTTATGGGTTATGCGTTATGCATTATGCGTTATGCGTTATGCGTTATGCATATGCGTTATGCGTTATGCGTTATGCATTTTGCGTTATGCGCCATGCGTTATGCGTTATGCGTTATGCGTTATGCGTTATGCGTTATGCGTTATGCGTTATGCGTTATGCGTTATGCGTTATGCGTTATGCGTTATGCGTTATGCGTTATGCGTTATGCGTTGTTCGTTATGCGTTATGCGTTGGGCGTAATACGTTTGCGTTATGCGTTATGCGTTATGCGTTATGCGTTATGCGTTATGCGTTATGCGTTATGCGTTATGCGTTATGCGTTATGCGTTATGCGTTATGCGTTATGCGTTATGCGTTATGCGTTATGCGTTATGCGATATGCGTTATGCGTTATGCGTTATGCGTTATGCGTTATGCGTTATGCGTTATGCGTTATGCGTTATGCGTTATGCGTTATGCGTTATGCGTTATGCGTTATGCGTTATGCGTTATGCGTTATGCGTTATGCGTTATGCGTTATGCGTTATGCGTTATGCGTTATGCGTTATGCGTTATGCGTTATGCGTTATGCGTTATGCGTTATGCGTTATGCGTTATGCGTGATCCATTATGCGTTATGCGTTATGCATTATGCGTTATGCGTTATGCGTTGTGCGTTTGCGTTTGCGTTATGCGTTAGGCGTTATGCGTTATGCTTTATGCGTAATGAGTTATGAGTTATACGGTATGAGTTATGCGTTATGCGTTATGCGTTAGGTGTTATGCTTTATGCGTTAAGCGTTATGCGTTATGCTTTATGCGTTATGCGTGATCCGTTATGCGTTATGCGTTATGCGTTATGCGTTATGCGTTATGCATTTTGCGTTATGCGCCATGCGTTATGCGTTATGCGTTATGAGTTATGCGTTATGCGTTATGCGTTATGCGTTATGCGTTATACGTTATGCTTTATGCGTTATGCGTTATGCGTTATGCGTTATGCGTTATGGGTTATGCGTTATGCGTTATGCGTTATGCGTTATGCGTTATGCGTTATGCGTTATGCGTTATGCGTTATGCGTTATGCGTTATGCGTGATGCGTTATGCTTTTTGCGTTATGCGTTATGCGTTATGAGTTATACGTTATGCGTTAAGCGTTATGCGTTATGCTTTATGCGTTATGCGTGATCCGTTATGCGTTAGGCTTTATGCGTTATGCGTTATGCGTTATGCGTTATGCGTTATGCGTTATGCGTTATGCGTTATGCGTTAAGCGTTATGCGTTATGCGTTATGCGTTATGCGTTATACGTTATGCGTTATGCGTTATGCGTTATGCGTTATGCGTTATGCGTTATGCGTTATGCGTTATGCGTTATGCGTTATGCGTTATGCGTTATGCGTTATGCGTTATGCGTTATGCGTTATGCGTTATGCGTTATGCGTTATGTTTTATGCGTTATGCGTTATGCGTGATGCGTTATGCGTTATGCGTTATGCGTGATGCGTAATGCTTTTTGCGTTATGCGTTATGAGTTATACGTTATGCGTTAAGCGTTATGCGTTATGGTTTATGCGTTGTGCGTGATCCGTTATGCGTTAGGCGTTATGCGTTATGCGTTATGCATTTTGCGTTATGCGCCATGCGTTATGCGTTATGAGTTATGCGTTATGCGTTATGCGTTATGCGTTATGCGTTATGCGTTATGCGTTATGCGTTATGCGTTATGCGTTATGCGTTATGCGTTATGCGTTATGCGTTATGCGTTATGCGTTATGCGTTATGCGTTATTCGTTATGCGTTATGCGTTATGCGTTATGCGTTATGCATTTTGCGTTATGCGCCATGCGTTATGCGTTATGCGTTATGAGTTATGCGTTATGCGTTATGCGTTATGCGTTATGCGTTATACGTTTGCGTTAGGCGTTATGCTTTATGGGTTATGCGTTATGCATTATGCGTTATGCGTTATGCGTTATGCATATGCGTTATGCGTTATGCGTTATGCATTTTGAGTTATGCGCCATGCGTTATGCGTTATGCGTTATGCGTTATGCGTTATGCGTTATGCGTTATGCGTTATGCGTTATGCGTTATGCGTTATGCGTTATGCGTTATGCGTTATGCGTTGTTCGTTATGCGTTATGCGTTGGGCGTAATACGTTTGCGTTATGCGTTATGCGTTATGCGTTATGCGTTATGCGTTATGCGTTATGCGTTATGCGTTATGCGTTATGCGTTATGCGTTATGCGTTATGCGTTATGCGTTATGCGTTATGCGTTATGCGATATGCGTTATGCGTTATGCGTTATGCGTTATGCGTTATGCGTTATGCGTTATGCGTTATGCGTTATGCGTTATGCGTTATGCGTTATGCGTTATGCGTTATGCGTTATGCGTTATGCGTTATGCGTTATGCGTTATGCGTTATGCGTTATGCGTTATGCGTTATGCGTTATGCGTTATGCGTTATGCGTTATGCGTTATGCGTTATGCGTGATCCATTATGCGTTATGCGTTATGCATTATGCGTTATGCGTTATGCGTTGTGCGTTTGCGTTATGCGTTAGGCGTTATGCGTTATGCTTTATGCGTAATGAGTTATGAGTTATACGGTATGAGTTATACGTTATGCGTTATGCGTTAGGTGTTATGCTTTATGCGTTAAGCGTTATGCGTTATGCTTTATGCGTTATGCGTGATCCGTTATGCGTTATGCGTTATGCGTTATGCGTTATGCGTTATGCATTTTGCGTTATGCGCCATGCGTTTTGCGTTATGCGTTATGAGTTATGCGTTATGCGTTATGCGTTATGCGTTATGCGTTATACGTTATGCTTTATGCGTTATGCGTTATGCGTTATGCGTTATGCGTTATGGGTTATGTGTTATGCGTTATGCGTTATGCGTTATGCGTTATGCGTTATGCGTTATGCGTTATGCGTTATGCGTTATGCGTGATGCGTTATGCTTTTTGCGTTATGCGTTATGCGTTATGAGTTATACGTTATGCGTTAAGCGTTATGCGTTATGCTTTATGCGTTATGCGTTATGCGTTATGCGTTATGCGTTATGCGTTATGCGTTATGCGTTATGCGTGATGCGTTATGCTTTTTGCGTTATGCGTTATGCGTTATGAGTTATACGTTATGCGTTAAGCGTTATGCGTTATGCTTTATGCGTTATGCGTGATCCGTTATGCGTTAGGCTTTATGCGTTATGCGTTATGCGTTATACGTTATGCGTTATGCGTTATGCGTTATACGTTATGCGTTAAGCGTTATGCGTTAGGTGTTATGCTTTATGCGTTAAGCGTTATGCGTTATGCTTTATGCGTTATGCGTGATCCGTTATGCGTTATGCGTTATGCGTTATGCGTTATGCGTTATGCATTTTGCGTTATGCGCCATGCGTTATGCGTTATGCGTTATGAGTTATGCGTTATGCGTTATGCGTTATGCGTTATGCGTTATACGTTATGCTTTATGCGTTATGCGTTATGCGTTATGCGTTATGCGTTATGGGTTATGCGTTATGCGTTATGCGTTATGCGTTATGCGTTATGCGTTATGCGTTATGCGTTATGCGTTATGCGTTATGCGTTATGCGTTATGCGTGATGCGTTATGCTTTTTGCGTTATGCGTTATGCGTTATGAGTTATACGTTATGCGTTAAGCGTTATGCGTTATGCTTTATGCGTTATGCGTGATCCGTTATGCGTTAGGCTTTATGCGTTATGCGTTATGCGTTATACGTTATGCGTTATGCGTTATGCGTTATACGTTATGCGTTAAGCGTTATGCGTTATGCTTTATGCGTTATGCGTTATACGTTATGCGTTATGCGTTATGCGTTATGCGTTATGCGTTATGCGTTATGCGTTATGCGTTATGCGTTATGCGTTATGCGTTATGCGTTATGCGTTATGCGTTATGCGTTATGCGTTATGTTTTATGCGTTATGCGTTATGGGTGATGCGTTATGCGTTATGCGTTATGCGTGATGCGTAATGCTTTTTGCGTTATGCGTTATGAGTTATACGTTATGCGTTAAGCGTTATGCGTTATGGTTTATGCGTTGTGCGTGATCCGTTATGCGTTAGGCGTTATGCGTTATGCGTTATGCGTTATGCGTTATGCGTTATGCGTTATGCGTTATGCGTTATGCGTTATGCGTTATGCGTTATGCGTGATGCGTTATGCTTTTTGCGTTATGCGTTATGCGTTATGAGTTATACGTTATGCGTTAAGCGTTATGCGTTATGCTTTATGCGTTATGCGTGATCCGTTATGCGTTAGGCTTTATGCGTTATGCGTTATGCGTTATACGTTATGCGTTATGCGTTATGCGTTATACGTTATGCGTTAAGCGTTATGCGTTATGCTTTATGCGTTATGCGTTATACGTTATGCGTTATGCGTTATGCGTTATGCGTTATGCGTTATGCGTTATGCGTTATGCGTTATGCGTTATGCGTTATGCGTTATGCGTTATGCGTTATGCGTTATGCGTTATGTTTTATGCGTTATGCGTTATGCGTGATGCGTTATGCGTTATGCGTTATGCGTGATGCGTAATGCTTTTTGCGTTATGCGTTATGAGTTATACGTTATGCGTTAAGCGTTATGCGTTATGGTTTATGCGTTGTGCGTGATCCGTTATGCGTTAGGCGTTATGCGTTATGCGTTATGCATTTTGCGTTATGCGCCATGCGTTATGCGTTATGAGTTATGCGTTATGCGTTATGCGTTATGCGTTATGCGTTATGCGTTATGCGTTATGCGTTATGCGTTATGCGTTATGCGTTATGCGTTATGCGTTATGCGTTATGCGTTATGCGTTATGCGTTATGCGTTATTCGTTATGCGTTATGCGTTATGCGTTATGCGTTATGCATTTTGCGTTATGCGCCATGCGTTATGCGTTATGCGTTATGAGTTATGCGTTATGCGTTATGCGTTATGCGTTATGCGTTATACGTTTGCGTTAGGCGTTATGCTTTATGGGTTATGCGTTATGCATTATGCGTTATGCGTTATGCGTTATGCATATGCGTTATGCGTTATGCGTTATGCATTTTGCGTTATGCGCCATGCGTTATGCGTTATGCGTTATGCGTTATGCGTTATGCGTTATGCGTTATGCGTTATGCGTTATGCGTTATGCGTTATGCGTTATGCGTTGTTCGTTATGCGTTATGCGTTGGGCGTAATACGTTTGCGTTATGCGTTATGCGTTATGCGTTATGCGTTATGCGTTATGCGTTATGCGTTATGCGTTATGCGTTATGCGTTATGCGTTATGCGTTATGCGTTATGCGTTATGCGTTATGCGTTATGCGATATGCGTTATGCGTTATGCGTTATGCGTTATGCGTTATGCGTTATGCGTTATGCGTTATGCGTTATGCGTTATGCGTTATGCGTTATGCGTTATGCGTTATGCGTTATGCGTTATGCGTTATGCGTTATGCGTTATGCGTTATGCGTTATGCGTTATGCGTTATGCGTGATCCATTATGCGTTATGCGTTATGCATTATGCGTTATGCGTTATGCGTTTGCGTTATGCGTTAGGCGTTATGCGTTATGCTTTATGCGTAATGAGTTATGAGTTATACGGTATGAGTTATGCGTTATGCGTTATGCGTTAGGTGTTATGCTTTATGCGTTAAGCGTTATGCGTTATGCTTTATGCGTTATGCGTGATCCGTTATGCGTTATGCGTTATGCGTTATGCGTTATGCGTTATGCATTTTGCGTTATGCGCCATGCGTTATGCGTTATGCGTTATGAGTTATGCGTTATGCGTTATGCGTTATGCGTTATGCGTTATACGTTATGCTTTATGCGTTATGCGTTATGCGTTATGCGTTATGCGTTATGGGTTATGTGTTATGCGTTATGCGTTATGCGTTATGCGTTATGCGTTATGCGTTATGCGTTATGCGTTATGCGTTATGCGTGATGCGTTATGCTTTTTGCGTTATGCGTTATGCGTTATGAGTTATACGTTATGCGTTAAGCGTTATGCGTTATGCTTTATGCGTTATGCGTGATCCGTTATGCGTTAGGCGTTATGCGTTATGCGTTATGCGTTATACGTTATGCGTTATGCGTTATGCGTTATACGTTATGCGTTAAGCGTTATGCGTTATGCTTTATGCGTTATGCGTTATACGTTATGCGTTAGGCGTTATGCGTTATGCGTTATGCATTTTGCGTTATGCGCCATGCGTTATGCGTTATGAGTTATGCGTTATGCGTTATGCGTTATGCGTTATGCGTTATGCGTTATGCGTTATGCGTTATGCGTTATGCGTTATGCGTTATGCGTTATGCGTTATGCGTTATGCGTTATTCGTTATGCGTTATGCGTTATGCGTTATGGGTTATGCGTTATGCGTTATGCGTTATGCGTTATGCGTTATGCGTTATGCGTTATGGGTTATGCGTTATGCGTTATGCGTTATGCGTTATGCGTTATGCATTTTGCGTTATGCGCCATGCGTTATGCGTTATGCGTTATGAGTTATGCGTTATGCGTTATGCGTTATGCGTTATGCGTTATACGTTATGCGTTATGCGTTATGCGTTATACGTTATGCGTTATGCGTTATGCGTTATGCGTTATGCGTTATGCGTTATGCGTTATGCGTTATGCGTTATGCGTTATGCGTTATGCGTTATGAGTTATGCGTTATGCGTTATGCGTTATGCGTTATGCGTTATGCGTTATGCGTTATGCGTTATGCGTTATGCGTTATGCGTTATGCGTTATGCGTTATGCGTTATGCGTTATGCGTTATGCGTTATGCGTTATGCGTTATGCGTTATGCGTTATGCGTTATGCGTTATGCGTTATGCGTTATGCGTTATGCGTTATGCGTTATGCGTTATGCGTTATGCGTTATGCGTTATACGTTTGCGTTAGGCGTTATGCTTTATGGGTTATGCGTTATGCATTATGCGTTATGCGTTATGCGTTATGCATATGCGTTATGCGTTATGCGTTATGCGTTATGCGTTATGCGTTATGCGTTATGCGTTGTTCGTTATGCGTTATGCGTTGGGCGTAATACGTTTGCGTTATGCGTTATGCGTTATGCGTTATGCGTTATGCGTTATGCGTTATGCGTTATGCGTTATGCGTTATGCGTTATGCGTTATGCGTTATGCGTTATGCGTTATGCGTTATGCGTTATGCGTTATGCGTTATGCGTTATGCGTTATGCGTTATGCGTTATGCGTTATGCGTTATGCGTTATGCGTTATGCGTTATGCGTTATGCGTTAAGCGTTATGCGTTATGCGTTATGCGTTATGCGTTATGCGTGATCCATTATGCGTTATGCTTTATGCATTATGCGTTATGCGTTATGCGTTGTGCGTTTGCGTTATGCGTTAGGCGTTATGCGTTATGCTTTATGCGTAATGAGTTATGAGTTATACGGTATGAGTTATGCGTTATGCGTTATGCGTTAGGTGTTATGCTTTATGCGTTAAGCGTTATGCGTTATGCTTTATGCGTTATGCGTGATCCGTTATGCGTTATGCGTTATGCGTTATGCGTTATGCATTTTGCGTTATGCGCCATGCGTTATGCGTTATGCGTTATGAGTTATGCGTTATGCGTTATGCGTTATGCGTTATGCGTTATACGTTATGCTTTATGCGTTATGCGTTATGCGTTATGCGTTATGCGTTATGCGTTATGCGTTATGCGTTATGCGTTATGCGTTATGCGTTATGCGTTATGCGTTATGCGTTATGCGTTATGCGTGATGCGTTATGCTTTTTGCGTTATGCGTTATGCGTTATGCGTGATGCGTTATGCTTTTTGCGTTATGCGTTATGCGTTATGAGTTATACGTTATGCGTTAAGCGTTATGCGTTATGCTTTATGCGTTATGCGTGATCCGTTATGCGTTAGGCGTTATGCGTTATGCGTTATGCGTTATGCGTTATGTTTTATGCGTTATGCGTTATGCGTGATGCGTTATGCGTTATGCGTTATGCGTGATGCGTAATGCTTTTTGCGTTATGCGTTATGCGTTATGAGTTATACGTTATGCGTTAAGCGTTATGCGTTATGGTTTATGCGTTGTGCGTGATCCGTTATGCGTTAGGCGTTATGCGTTATGCATTTTGCGTTATGCGCCATGCGTTATGCGTTATGAGTTATGCGTTATGCGTTATGCGTTATGCGTTATGCGTTATGCGTTATGCGTTATGCGTTATGCGTTATGTTTTATGCGTGATGCGTTATGCGTTATGCGTTATGCGTGATGCGTAATGCTTTTTGCGTTATGCGTTATGCGTTATGAGTTATACGTTATGCGTTAAGCGTTATGCGTTATGGTTTATGCGTTGTGCGGGATCCGTTATGCGTTATGCGTTTTGCGTTATGCGTTATGCGTTATGCGTTATGCGTTATGCGTTATGCGTTATGCGTTATGCGTTATGCGTTATGCGTGATGCGTTATGCTTTTTGCGTTATGCGTTATGCGTTATGCGTTATGAGTTATACGTTATGCGTTAAGCGTTATGCGTTATGGTTTATGCGTTATGCGTGATCCGTTATGCGTTAGGCGTTATGCGTTATGCGTTATGCATTTTGCGTTATGCGCCATGCGTTATGCGTTATGCGTTATGCGTTATGCGTTATGGGTTATGTGTTATGCGTTATGCGTTATGCGTTATGCGTTATGCGTTATGCGTTATGCGTTATGCGTTATGCGTTATGCGTGATGCGTTATGCTTTTTGCGTTATGCGTTATGCGTTATGAGTTATACGTTATGCGTTAAGCGTTATGCGTTATGCTTTATGCGTTATGCGTGATCCGTTATGCGTTAGGCGTTATGCGTTATGCGTTATGCGTTATACGTTATGCGTTATGCGTTATGCGTTATACGTTATGCGTTAAGCGTTATGCGTTATGCTTTATGCGTTATGCGTTATACGTTATGCGTTATGCGTTATGCGTTATGCGTTATGCGTTATGCGTTATGCGTTATGCGTTATGCGTTATGCGTTATGCGTTATGCGTTATGCGTTATGCGTTATGCGTTATGCGTTATGCGTTATGCGTTATGCGTTATGTTTTATGCGTTATGCGTTATGCGTGATGCGTTATGCGTTATGCGTTATGCGTGATGCGTAATGCTTTTTGCGTTATGCGTTATGAGTTATACGTTATGCGTTAAGCGTTATGCGTTATGGTTTATGCGTTGTGCGTGATCCGTTATGCGTTAGGCGTTATGCGTTATGCGTTATGCATTTTGCGTTATGCGCCATGCGTTATGCGTTATGAGTTATGCGTTATGCGTTATGCGTTATGCGTTATGCGTTATGCGTTATGCGTTATGCGTTATGCGTTATGCGTTATGCGTTATGCGTTATGCGTTATGCGTTATGCGTTATTCGTTATGCGTTATGCGTTATGCGTTATGGGTTATGCGTTATGCGTTATGCGTTATGCGTTATGCGTTATGCGTTATGCGTTATGCGTTATGGGTTATGCGTTATGCGTTATGCGTTATGCGTTATGCGTTATGCATTTTGCGTTATGCGCCATGCGTTATGCGTTATGCGTTATGAGTTATGCGTTATGCGTTATGCGTTATGCGTTATGCGTTATACGTTATGCGTTATGCGTTATGCGTTATACGTTATGCGTTATGCGTTATGCGTTATGCGTTATGCGTTATGCGTTATGCGTTATGCGTTATGCGTTATGCGTTATGCGTTATGCGTTATGCGTTATGCGTTATGCGTTATGCGTTATGCGTTATGCGTTATGCGTTATGCGTTATGCGTTATGCGTTATGCGTTATGCGTTATGCGTTATGCGTTATGCGTTATGCGTTATGCGTTATGCGTTATGCGTTATGCGTTATGCGTTATGCGTTATGCGTTATGCGTTATGCGTTATGCGTTATGCGTTATGCGTGATCCATTATGCGTTATGCGTTATGCGTTATGCGTTATGCATTTTGCGTTATGCGCCATGCGTTATGCGTTATGAGTTATGCGTTATGCGTTATGCGTTATGCGTTATGCGTTATGCGTTATACGTTAGGTGTTATGCTTTATGCGTTAAGCGTTATGCGTTATGCTTTATGCGTTATGCGTGATCCGTTATGCGTTACGCGTTATGCGTTATGCGTTATGCATTTTGCGTTATGCGCCATGCGTTATGCGTTATGCGTTATGCGTTATGCGTTATACGTTATGCGTTATGCGTTATGCGTTATGCGTTATGCGTTATGCGTTATGCGTTATGCGTTATGCGTTATACGTTATGCGTTATGCGTTATGTTTTATGCGTGATGCGTTATGCGTTATGCGTTATGCGTGATGCGTAATGCTTTTTGCGTTATGCGTTATGCGTTATGAGTTATACGTTATGCGTTAAGCGTTATGCGTTATGGTTTATGCGTTGTGCGTGATCCGTTATGCGTTAGGCGTTATGCGTTATGCATTTTGCGTTATGCGCCATGCGTTATGCGTTATGAGTTATGCGTTATGCGTTATGCGTTATGCGTTATGCGTTATGCGTTATGCGTTATGCGTTATGCGTTATGCGTTATGCGTTATGCGTTATGCGTTATGCGTTATGCGTTTTGCGTTATGCGTTATGCGTTATGCGTTATGCGTTATGCGTTATGCGTTATGCGTTATGCGTTATGCGTTATGCGTGATGCGTTATGCTTTTTGCGTTATGCGTTATGCGTTATGCGTTATGAGTTATACGTTATGCGTTAAGCGTTATGCGTTATGGTTTATGCGTTATGCGTGATCCGTTATGCGTTAGGCGTTATGCGTTATGCGTTATGCATTTTGCGTTATGCGCCATGCGTTATGCGTTATGCGTTATGCGTTATGCGTTATGGGTTATGTGTTATGCGTTATGCGTTATGCGTTATGCGTTATGCGTTATGCGTTATGCGTTATGCGTTATGCGTTATGCGTGATGCGTTATGCTTTTTGCGTTATGCGTTATGCGTTATGAGTTATACGTTATGCGTTAAGCGTTATGCGTTATGCTTTATGCGTTATGCGTGATCCGTTATGCGTTAGGCGTTATGCGTTATGCGTTATGCGTTATACGTTATGCGTTATGCGTTATGCGTTATACGTTATGCGTTATGCGTTATGCTTTATGCGTTATGCGTTATACGTTATGCGTTATGCGTTATGCGTTATGCGTTATGCGTTATGCGTTATGCGTTATGCGTTATGCGTTATGCGTTATGCGTTATGCGTTATGCGTTATGCGTTATGCGTTATGCGTTATGCGTTATGCGTTATGTTTTATGCGTTATGCGTTATGCGTGATGCGTTATGCGTTATGCGTTATGCGTGATGCGTAATGCTTTTTGCGTTATGCGTTATGAGTTATACGTTATGCGTTAAGCGTTATGCGTTATGGTTTATGCGTTGTGCGTGATCCGTTATGCGTTAGGCGTTATGCGTTATGCGTTATGCATTTTGCGTTATGCGCCATGCGTTATGCGTTATGAGTTATGCGTTATGCGTTATGCGTTATGCGTTATGCGTTATGCGTTATGCGTTATGCGTTATGCGTTATGCGTTATGCGTTATGCGTTATGCGTTATGCGTTATGCGTTATTCGTTATGCGTTATGCGTTATGCGTTATGGGTTATGCGTTATGCGTTATGCGTTATGCGTTATGCGTTATGCGTTATGCGTTATGCGTTATGGGTTATGCGTTATGCGTTATGCGTTATGCGTTATGCGTTATGCATTTTGCGTTATGCGCCATGCGTTATGCGTTATGCGTTATGAGTTATGCGTTATGCGTTATGCGTTATGCGTTATGCGTTATACGTTATGCGTTATGCGTTATGCGTTATACGTTATGCGTTATGCGTTATGCGTTATGCGTTATGCGTTATGCGTTATGCGTTATGCGTTATGCGTTATGCGTTATGCGTTATGCGTTATGCGTTATGCGTTATGCGTTATGCGTTATGCGTTATGCGTTATGCGTTATGCGTTATGCGTTATGCGTTATGCGTTATGCGTTATGCGTTATGCGTTATGCGTTATGCGTTATGCGTTATGCGTTATGCGTTATGCGTTATGCGTTATGCGTTATGCGTTATGCGTTATGCGTTATGCGTTATGCGTGATCCATTATGCGTTATGCGTTATGCGTTATGCGTTATGCATTATGCGTTATGCGCCATGCGTTATGCGTTATGAGTTATGCGTTATGCGTTATGCGTTATGCGTTATGCGTTATGCGTTATACGTTAGGTGTTATGCTTTATGCGTTAAGCGTTATGCGTTATGCTTTATGCGTTATGCGTGATCCGTTATGCGTTACGCGTTATGCGTTATGCGTTATGCATTTTGCGTTATGCGCCATGCGTTATGCGTTATGCGTTATGCGTTATACGTTATGCGTTATGCGTTATGCGTTATGCGTTATGCGTTATGCGTTATGCGTTATGCGTTATGCGTTATGCGTTATGCGTTATGCGTTATGCGTTATGCGTTATGCGTTATGCGTTATGCGTTATGCGTTATGCGTTATGCGTTATGCGTTATGCGTTATGCGTTATGCGTTATGCGTTATGCGTTATGCGTTATGCGTGATGCGTTATGCTTTTTGCGTTATGCGTTATGCGTTATGAGTTATACGTTATGCGTTAAGCGTTATGCGTTATGCTTTATGCGTTATGCGTGATCCGTTATGAATTAGGCGTTATGCGTTATGCGTTATGCATTTTGCGTTATGCGCCATGCGTTATGCGTTATGAGTTATGCGTTATGCGTTATGCGTTATGCGTTATGCGTTATGCGTTATACGTTATGCGTTATGCGTTATGCGTTATGCGTTATGCGTTATGCGTTATGCGTTATGCGTTATGCGTTATGCATTAGGCGTTATGCGTTATACGTTATGCGTTATGCGTTATGCGTTACGCGTTAGGCGTGATCCATTATGCGTTATGCGTTATGCGTTATGCGTTATGCATTTTGCGTTATGCGCCATGCGTTATGCGTTATGAGTTATGCGTTATGCGTTATGCGTTATGCGTTATGCGTTATGCGTTATACATTATGCGTTATGCGTTATGCGTTATGCGTTATGCGTTATGCGTTATGCGTTATGCGTTATGCGTTATGCGTTATGCGTTATGCGTTATGCGTTATGCGTTATGCGTTATGCGTTATGCGTTATGCGTTGTGCGTTATACGTTTGCGTTAGGCGTTATGCTTTATGGGTTATGCGTTATGCATTATGCGTTATGCGTTATGCGTTATGCGTTATGCATATGCGTTATGCGTTATGCGTTATGCGTTATGCGTTATGCGTTATGCTTTATGCGTTATGCGTTATGCGTTATGCGTTATGCGTGATGCGTTATGCTTTTTGCGTTATGCGTTATGAGTTATACGTTATGCGTTAAGCGTTATGCGTTATGCTTTATGCGTTATGCGTGATCCGTTATGCGTTATGCGTTATGCGTTATTCATTTTGCGTTATGCGACATGCGTTATGCGTTATGCGTTATGCGTTATGCGTTATGCGTTATGCGTTATGCGTTATGCGATATGCTATATGCGTTATGCGTTATGCGTTATGCGTTATGCGTTGTGCGTAATACGTTTGCGTTATGCGTTATGCGTTGTCCGTTATGCGTTATGCTTTATGCGTTATGCGTTGTGCGTAATACGTTTGCGTTATGCGTTATGCGTTGTCCGTTATGCGTTATGCTTTATGCGTTATGCGTTATGCGTTATGCGTTATGCGTTATGCGTTATGAGTTATGCATTTTGCGTTATGCGTTATGCGTTATGCGTAATACGTTTGCGTTATGCGTTATGTGTTATGCGTTATGCTTTATGCGTTATGCGTTATGCGTTATGCGTTATACGTTTGCGTTATGCGTTATGCGTTGTGCGTTATACGTTTGCGTTATGCGTTATGCGTTATGCGTTGTTCGTTATGCGTTATGCGTTGGGCGTAATACGTTTGCGTTATGCGTTATGCGTTATGCTTTATGCTTTATGCGTTATGCGTTATGCGTTATACGGTATGAGTTATGCGTTATTCGTTATGCGTTATGCGTTATGCGTTATGCGTTATGCGTTATGCGTTATGCGTTATGCGTTATGCGTTATGCGTTATGCGTTAGGCGTTATGCGTTATGCGTTATGCGTTATGCGTTATGCGTTATGCATTTTGCGTTATGCGCCATGCGTTATGCGTTATGAGTTATGCGTTATGCGTTATGCGTTATGCGTTATGCGTTATACGTTATGCGTTATGCGTTATGCGTTATGCGTTATGCGTTATGCGTTATGCGTTATGCGTTATGCGTGATGCGTTATGCTTTTTGCGTTATGCGTTATGCGTTATGAGTTATACGTTATGCGTTAAGCGTTATGCGTTATGCTTTATGCGTTATGCGTGATCCGTTATGCGTTAGGCGTTATGCGTTATGCGTTATGCGTTATACGTTATGCGTTATGCGTTATGCGTTATACGTTATGCGTTAAGCGTTATGCGTTATGCTTTATGCGTTATGCGTTATACGTTATGCGTTATGCGTTATGCGTTATGCGTTATGCGTTATGCGTTATGCGTTATGCGTTATGCGTTATGCGTTATGCGTTATGCGTTATGCGTTATGCGTTATGCGTTATGCGTTATGCGTTATGCGTTATGTTTTATGCGTTATGCGTTATGCGTGATGCGTTATGCGTTATGCGTTATGCGTGATGCGTAATGCTTTTTGCGTTATGCGTTATGAGTTATACGTTATGCGTTAAGCGTTATGCGTTATGGTTTATGCGTTGTGCGTGATCCGTTATGCGTTAGGCGTTATGCGTTATGCGTTATGCATTTTGCGTTATGCGCCATGCGTTATGCGTTATGAGTTATGCGTTATGCGTTATGCGTTATGCGTTATGCGTTATGCGTTATGCGTTATGCGTTATGCGTTATGCGTTATGCGTTATGCGTTATGCGTTATGCGTTATGCGTTATGCGTTATTCGTTATGCGTTATGCGTTATGCGTTATGGGTTATGCGTTATGCGTTATGCGTTATGCGTTATGCGTTATGCGTTATGCGTTATGCGTTATGGGTTATGCGTTATGCGTTATGCGTTATGCGTTATGCGTTATGCATTTTGCGTTATGCGCCATGCGTTATGCGTTATGCTTTATGCGTTATGCGTGATCCGTTATGCGTTAGGCGTTATGCGTTATGCGTTATGCGTTATACGTTATGCGTTATGCGTTATACGTTATGCTTTATGCGTTATGCGTTATGCGTTATGCGTTATGCGTTATGCGTTATGCGTTATGCGTTATGCGTTATGCGTTATGCGTTATGCGTTATGCGTTATGCGTTATGCGTGATGCGTTATGCTTTTTGCGTTATGCGTTATGCGTTATGCGTTATGCGTGATGCGTTATGCTTTTTGCGTTATGCGTTATGCGTTATGAGTTATACGTTATGCGTTAAGCGTTATGCGTTATGCTTTATGCGTTATGCGTGATCCGTTATGCGTTAGGCGTTATGCGTTATGCGTTATGCGTTATACGTTATGCGTTATGCGTTATGCGTTATACGTTATGCGTTAAGCGTTATGCGTTATGCTTTATGCGTTATGCGTTATACGTTATGCGTTATGCGTTATGCGTTATGCGTTATGCGTTATGCGTTATGCGTTATGCGTTATGCGTTATGCGTTATGCGTTATGCGTTATGCGTTATGCGTTATGCGTTATGCGTTATGCGTTATGCGTTATGCGTTATGTTTTATGCGTTATGCGTTATGCGTGATGCGTTATGCGTTATGCGTTATGCGTGATGCGTAATGCTTTTTGCGTTATGCGTTATGCGTTATGAGTTATACGTTATGCGTTAAGCGTTATGCGTTATGGTTTATGCGTTGTGCGTGATCCGTTATGCGTTAGGCGTTATGCGTTATGCATTTTGCGTTATGCGCCATGCGTTATGCGTTATGAGTTATGCGTTATGCGTTATGCGTTATGCGTTATGCGTTATGCGTTATGCGTTATGCGTTATGCGTTATGCGTTATGTTTTATGCGTGATGCGTTATGCGTTATGCGTTATGCGTGATGCGTAATGCTTTTTGCGTTATGCGTTATGCGTTATGAGTTATACGTTATGCGTTAAGCGTTATGCGTTATGGTTTATGCGTTGTGCGTGATCCGTTATGCGTTAGGCGTTATGCGTTATGCATTTTGCGTTATGCGCCATGCGTTATGCGTTATGAGTTATGCGTTATGCGTTATGCGTTATGCGTTATGCGTTATGCGTTATGCGTTATGCGTTATGCGTTATGCGTTATGCGTTTTGCGTTATGCGTTATGCGTTATGCGTTATGCGTTATGCGTTATGCGTTATGCGTTATGCGTTATGCGTTATGCGTGATGCGTTATGCTTTTTGCGTTATGCGTTATGCGTTATGCGTTATGAGTTATACGTTATGCGTTAAGCGTTATGCGTTATGGTTTATGCGTTATGCGTGATCCGTTATGCGTTATGCGTTATGCGTTATGCGTTATGCATTTTGCGTTATGCGCCATGCGTTATGCGTTATGAGTTATGCGTTATGCGTTATGCGTTATGCGTTATACGTTATGCGTTAAGCGTTATGCGTTATGCTTTATGCGTTATGCGTTATACGTTATGCGTTATGCGTTATGCGTTATGCGTTATGCGTTATGCGTTATGCGTTATGCGTTATGCGTTATGCGTTTTGCGTTATGCGTTATGCGTTATGCGTTATGCGTTATGCGTTATGCGTTATGCGTTATGCGTTTTGCGTTATGCGTTATGCGTTATGCGTTATGCGTTATGCGTTATGCGTTATGCGTTATGCGTTATGCGTTATGCGTTATGCGTGATGCGTTATGCTTTTTGCGTTATGCGTTATGCGTTATGAGTTATACGTTATGCGTTAAGCGTTATGCGTTATGGTTTATGCGTTGTGCGTGATCCGTTATGCGTTAGGCGTTATGCGTTATGCATTTTGCGTTATGCGCCATGCGTTATGCGTTATGAGTTATGCGTTATGCGTTATGCGTGATCCGTTATGCGTTAGGCGTTATGCGTTATGCATTTTGCGTTATGCGCCATGCGTTATGCGTTATGAGTTATGCGTTATGCGTTATGCGTTATGCGTTATGCGTTATGCGTTATGCGTTATGCGTTATGCGTTATGCGTTATGCGTTATGCGTTATGCGTTATGCGTTATGCGTTATGCGTTTTGCGTTATGCGTTATGCGTTATGCGTTATGCGTTATGCGTTATGCGTTATGCGTTATGCGTTATGCGTTATGCGTGATGCGTTATGCTTTTTGCGTTATGCGTTATGCGTTATGCGTTATGAGTTATACGTTATGCGTTAAGCGTTATGCGTTATGGTTTATGCGTTATGCGTGATCCGTTATGCGTTAGGCGTTATGCGTTATGCGTTATGCATTTTGCGTTATGCGCCATGCGTTATGCGTTATGAGTTATGCGTTATGCGTTATGCGTTATGCGTTATGCGTTATACGTTATGCGTTAAGCGTTATGCGTTATGCTTTATGCGTTATGCGTTATACGTTATGCGTTATGCGTTATGCGTTATGCGTTATGCGTTATGCGTTATGCGTTATGCGTTATGCGTTATGCGTTTTGCGTTATGCGTTATGCGTTATGCGTTATGCGTTATGCGTTATGCGTTATGCGTTATGCGTTTTGCGTTATGCGTTATGCGTTATGCGTTATGCGTTATGCGTTATGCGTTATGCGTTATGCGTTATGCGTTATGCGTGATGCGTTATGCTTTTTGCGTTATGCGTTATGCGTTATGAGTTATACGTTATGCGTTAAGCGTTATGCGTTATGGTTTATGCGTTATGCGTGATCCGTTATGCGTTAGGCGTTATGCGTTATGCGTTATGCATTTTGCGTTATGCGCCATGCGTTATGCGTTATGAGTTATGCGTTATGCGTTATGCGTTATGCGTTATACGTTATGCGTTAAGCGTTATGCGTTATGCTTTATGCGTTATGCGTTATACGTTATGCGTTATGGGTTATGCGTTATGCGTTATGCGTTATGCGTTATGCGTTATGCGTTATGCGTTATGCGTTATGCGTTATGCGTTATGCGTTATGCGTTATGCGTTATGCGTTATGCGTTATGCGTTATACTTTATGCGTTATATGTTATGCGTTATGCGTTATGCGTTATGCGTTATGCGTTATGCGTTATGCGTTATGCGTTATGCGTTATGCGTTATGCGTTATACTTTATGCGTTATATGTTATGCGTTATGCGTTATGCGTTATGCGTTATGCGTTATGCGTTATGCGTTATGCGTTATGCGTTATGCGTTATGCGTTGTTCGTTATGCGTTATGCGTTATGCGTTATGCGTTATGCGTTATGCGTTATGCGTTATGCGTTATGCGTTATGCGTTATGCGTTATGCGTTATGCGTTATGCGTTATGCGTTATGCGTTATGGGTTATGCGTTATGCGTTATGCGTTATGCGTTATGCGTTATGCGTTATGCGTTATGCGTTATGCGTTATGCGTTATGCGTTATGCGTTATGCGTTATGCGTTATGCGTTATGCGTTATGCGTTATGCGTTATGCGTTATGCGTTATGCGTTATGCGTTATGCGTTATGCGTTATGCGTTATGCGTTATGCGTTATGCGTGATCCATTATGCGTTATGCGTTATGCGTTATGCGTTATGCATTTTGCGTTATGCGCCATGCGTTATGCGTTATGAGTTATGCGTTATGCGTTATGCGTTATGCGTTATGCGTTATGCGTTATACGTTAGGTGTTATGCTTTATCGTTAAGCGTTATGCGTTATGCTTTATGCGTTATGCGTGATCCGTTATGCGTTATGCGTTATGCATTTTGCGTTATGCGCCATGCGTTATGCGTTATGCGTTATGAGTTATGCGTTATGCGTTATGCGTTATGCGTTATGCGTTATACGTTATGCGTTATGCGTTATGCGTTATGCGTTATGCGTTATGCGTTATGCGTTATGCGTTATGCGTTATGCGTTATGCGTTATGCGTTATGCGTTATGCGTTATGCGTTATGCGTTATGCGTTATGCGTTATGCGTTATGCGTTATGCGTGATGCGTTATGCTTTTTGCGTTATGCGTTATGCGTTATGAGTTATACGTTATGTGTTAAGCGTTATGCGTTATGCTTTATGCGTTATGCGTGATCCGTTATGCGTTAGGCGTTATGCGTTATGCGTTATGCATTTTGCGTTATGCGCCATGCGTTATGCGTTATGAGTTATGCGTTATGCGTTATGCGTTATGCGTTATGCGTTATGCGTTATACGTTATGCGTTATGCGTTATGCGTTGTTCGTTATGCGTTATGCGTTATGCGTTATGCGTTATGCGTTATGCGTTATGCGTTATGCGTTATGCGTTATGCGTTATGCGTTATGCGTTCTGTGTTGTGCGTTGTGCGTTGTGCGATATGCGTTATGCGTTATGGGTTATGGGTTATGCGTTATAATATATGCGTTATGCATTTTGCGTTATGCGTTATGCGTTATGCGTTATACGTTATGCGTTATGCGTTATGCGTTATGCGTTATGCGTTATGCGTTATGCGTTATGCGTTATGCGTTATGCGTTATGCGTTATGCGTTATGCGTTATGCGTTATGCGTTATGCGTTATGCGTTATGCGTTATGCGTTATGCGTTATGCGTTATGCGTTATGCGTTATGCGTTATGCGTTATGCGTTATGCGTTATGCGTTATGCGTTATGCGTTATGCGTTATGCGTTATGCGTTATGCGTTATGCGTTATGCGTTATGCGTTATGCGTTATGCGTTATGCGTTATGCGTTATGCGTTATGCGTTATGCGTGATCCATTATGCGTTATGCGTTATGCGTTATGCGTTATGCATTTTGCGTTATGCGCCATGCGTTATGCGTTATGAGTTATGCGTTATGCGTTATGCGTTATGCGTTATGCGTTATGCGTTATACGTTAGGTGCTATGCTTTATGCGTTAAGCGTTATGCGTTATGCTTTATGCGTTATGCGTGATCCGTTATGCGTTATGCGTTATGCATTTTGCGTTATGCGCCATGCGTTATGCGTTATGCGTTATGAGTTATGCGTTATGCGTTATGCGTTATGCGTTATGCGTTATGCGTTATGCGTTATGCGTTATGCGTTATGCGTTATGTGTTAAGCGTTATGCGTTATGCTTTATGCGTTATGCGTGATCCGTTATGCGTTAGGCGTTATGCGTTATGCGTTATGCATTTTGCGTTATGCGCCATGCGTTATGCGTTATGAGTTATGCGTTATGCGTTATGCGTTATGCGTTATGCGTTATGCGTTATACGTTATGCGTTATGCGGTATGCGTTATGCGTTATGCGTTATGCGTTATGCGTTATGCGTTATGCGATATGCGTTATGCGTTATGCGTTATACGTTATGCGTTATGCGTTATGCGTTACGCGTTATGCGTGATCCATTATGCGTTATGCGTTGTGCGTTATGCGTTATGCATTTTGCGTTATGCGCCATGCGTTATGCGTTATGAGTTATGCGTTATGCGTTATGCGTTATGCGTTATGCGTTATGCGTTATGCGTTATGCGTTATACGTTATGCGTTATGCGTTATGCGTTATGCGTTATGCGTTATGCGTTATGCGTTATGCGTTATGCGTTATGCGTTATGCGTTATGCGTTATGCGTTATGCGTTATGCGTTATGCGTTATGCGTTATGCGTTATGCGTTATGCGTTATGCGTTATGCGTTGTGCGTTATACGTTTGCGTTAGGCGTTATGCTTTATGGGTTATGCGTTATGCATTATGCGTTATGCGTTATGCGTTATGCGTTATGCATATGCGTTATGCGTTATGCGTTATGCGTTATGAGTTATGCGTTATGCGTTATGCGTTATGCGTTATGCGTTATACGTTATGCGTTATGCGTTATGCGTTATGCGTTATGTGTTAAGCGTTATGCGTTATGCTTTATGCGTTATGCGTGATCCGTTATGCGTTAGGCGTTATGCGTTATGCGTTATGCATTTTGCGTTATGCGCCATGCGTTATGCGTTATGAGTTATGCGTTATGCGTTATGCGTTATGCGTTATGCGTTATGCGTTATACGTTATGCGTTATGCGTTATGCGTTATGCGTTATGCGTTATGCGTTATGCGTTATGCGTTATGCGTTATGCGTTATGCGTTATGCGTTATGCGTTATGCGTTATGCGTTATGCATATGCGTTATGCGTTATGCGTTATGCGTTATGAGTTATGCGTTATGCGTTATGCGTTATGCGTTATGCGTTATACGTTATGCGTTATGCGTTATGCGTTATGCGTTATGCGTTATGTGTTAAGCGTTATGCGTTATGCTTTATGCGTTATGCGTGATCCGTTATGCGTTATGCGTTATGCGTTATACGTTATGCGTTATGCGTTATGCGTTATGCGTTATGCGTTATGCGTTATGCGTTATGCGTTATGCGTTATGCGTTATGCGTTATGCGTTATGCGTTATGCGTTATGCGTTATGCGTTATGCGTTATGCGTTATGCGTTATGCGTTATGCGTTATGCGTTATGCGTTATGCGTTATGCGTGATCCATTATGCGTTATGCGTTATGCGTTATGCGTTATGCATTTTGCGTTATGCGCCATGCGTTATGCGTTATGAGTTATGCGTTATGCGTTATGCGTTATGCGTTATGCGTTATGCGTTATACGTTAGGTGTTATGCTTTATGCGTTAAGCGTTATGCGTTATGCTTTATGCGTTATGCGTGATCCGTTATGCGTTATGCGTTATGCATTTTGCGTTATGCGCCATGCGTTATGCGTTATGCGTTATGAGTTATGCGTTATGCGTTATGCGTTATGCGTTATGCGTTATACGTTATGCGTTATGCGTTATGCGTTATGCGTTATGTGTTAAGCGTTATGCGTTATGCTTTATGCGTTATGCGTGATCCGTTATGCGTTAGGCGTTATGCGTTATGCGTTATGCATTTTGCGTTATGCGCCATGCGTTATGCGTTATGAGTTATGCGTTATGCGTTATGCGTTATGCGTTATGCGTTATGCGTTATACGTTATGCGTTATGCGGTATGCGTTATGCGTTATGCGTTATGCGTTATGCGTTATGCGTTATGCGATATGCGTTATGCGTTATGCCTTATACGTTATGCGTTATGCGTTATGCGTTACGCGTTATGCGTGATCCATTATGCGTTATGCGTTGTGCGTTATGCGTTATGCATTTTGCGTTATGCGCCATGCGTTATGCGTTATGAGTTATGCGTTATGCGTTATGCGTTATGCGTTATGCGTTATGCGTTATGCGTTATGCGTTATACGTTATGCGTTATGCGTTATGCGTTATGCGTTATGCGTTATGCGTTATGCGTTATGCGTTATGCGTTATGCGTTATGCGTTATGCGTTAAGCGTTATGCGTTATGCGTTATGCGTTATGCGTTATGCGTTATGCGTTATGCGTTATGCGTTATGCGTTGTGCGTTATACGTTTGCGTTAGGCGTTATGCTTTATGGGTTATGCGTTATGCATTATGCGTTATGCGTTATGCGTTATGCGTTATGCATATGCGTTATGCGTTATGCGTTATGCGTTATGCGTTATGCGTTATACGTTATGCGTTATATGTTATGCGTTATGCGTTATGCGTTATGCGTTATGCGTTATGCGTTATGCGTTATGCGTAATGCGTTATGCGATATGCGTTATGCGTTATACGTTATGCGTTATGCGTTATGCGTTATGCGTTATGCGTTATGCGTTATGCGTTATGCGTTATGCGTTATGCGTTATGCGTTATGCGTTATGCGTTATGCGTTATGCGTTGTGCGTTATACGTTTGCGTTAGGCGTTATGCTTTATGGGTTATGCGTTATGCATTATGCGTTATGCGTTATGCGTTATGCGTTATACGTTATGCGTTATATGTTATGCGTTATGCGTTATGCGTTATGCGTTATGCGTTATGCGTTATGCGTTATGCGTAATGCGTTATGCGTTATGCGTTATGCGTTATACGTTATGCGTTATGCGTTATGCGTTATGCGTTATGCGTTATGCGTTATGCGTTATGCGTTATGCGTTATGCGTTATGCGTTATGCGTTATGCGTTATGCGTTATGCGTTATGCGTTATGCGTTATGTTTTATGCGTTATGCGTTATGCGTTATGCGTTATGCGTTCTGTGTTGTGCGTTGTGCGTTGTGCGATATGCGTTATGCGTTATGCGTTATGCGTTATGCGTTATGCGTTATGCGTTATGCGTTATGCGTTATGCGTTATGCGTTATGCGTTATGCGTTATGCGTTATGCGTTATGCGTTATGCGTTATGCGTTATGCGTTATGCGTTATGCGTTATGCGTTATGCGTGATCCATTATGCGTTATGCGTTATGCGTTATGCGTTATGCATTTTGCGTTATGCGCCATGCGTTATGCGTTATGAGTTATGCGTTATGCGTTATGCGTTATGCGTTATGCGTTATGCGTTATACGTTAGGTGTTATGCTTTATGCGTTAAGCGTTATGCGTTATGCTTTATGCGTTATGCGTTATGCGTTATGCGTTATGCGTTATGCGTTATGCGTTATGCGTTATGCGTTATGCGTTATGCGTTATGCGTTATGCGTTGTGCGTTATACGTTTGCGTTAGGCGTTATGCTTTATGGGTTATGCGTTATGCATTATGCGTTATGCGTTATGCGTTATGCGTTATACGTTATGCGTTATATGTTATGCGTTATGCGTTATGCGTTATGCGTTATGCGTTATGCGTTATGCGTTATGCGTAATGCGTTATGCGTTATGCGTTATGCGTTATACGTTATGCGTTATGCGTTATGCGTTATGCGTTATGCGTTATGCGTTATGCGTTATGCGTTATGCGTTATGCGTTATGCGTTATGCGTTATGCGTTATGCGTTATGCGTTATGCGTTATGCGTTATGTTTTATGCGTTATGCGTTATGCGTTATGCGTTATGCGTTCTGTGTTGTGCGTTGTGCGTTGTGCGATATGCGTTATGCGTTATGCGTTATGCGTTATGCGTTATGCGTTATGCGTTATGCGTTATGCGTTATGCGTTATGCGTTATGCGTTATGCGTTATGCGTTATGCGTTATGCGTTATGCGTTATGCGTTATGCGTTATGCGTTATGCGTTATGCGTGATCCATTATGCGTTATGCGTTATGCGTTATGCGTTATGCATTTTGCGTTATGCGCCATGCGTTATGCGTTATGAGTTATACGTTATGTGTTAAGCGTTATGCGTTATGCTTTATGCGTTATGCGTGATCCGTTATGCGTTAGGCGTTATGCGTTATGCGTTATGCATTTTGCGTTATGCGCCATGCGTTATGCGTTATGAGTTATGCGTTATGCGTTATGCGTTATGCGTTATGCGTTATGCGTTATACGTTATGCGTTATGCGTTATGCGTTGTTCGTTATGCGTTATGCGTTATGCGTTATGCGTTATGCGTTATGCGTTATGCGTTATGCGTTATGCGTTATGCGTTATGCGTTATGCGTTCTGTGTTGTGCGTTGTGCGTTGTGCGATATGCGTTATGCGTTATGGGTTATGGGTTATGCGTTATAATATATGCGTTATGCATTTTGCGTTATGCGTTATGCGTTATGCGTTATGGGTTATGCGTTATGCGTTATGCGTTATGCGTTATGCGTTATGCGTTATGCGTTATGCGTTATGCGTTATGCGTTATGCGTTATGCGTTATGCGTTATGCGTTATGCGTTATGCGTTATGCGTTATGCGTTATGCGTTATGCGTTATGCGTTATGCGTTATGCGTTATGCGTTATGCGTTATGCGTTATGCGTTATGCGTTATGCGTTATGCGTTATGCGTTATGCGTTATGCGTTATGCGTTATGCGTTATGCGTTATGCGTTATGCGTTATGCGTGATCCATTATGCGTTATGCGTTATGCGTTATGCGTTATGCATTTTGCGTTATGCGCCATGCGTTATGCGTTATGAGTTATGCGTTATGCGTTATGCGTTATGCGTTATGCGTTATGCGTTATACGTTAGGTGTTATGCTTTATGCGTTAAGCGTTATGCGTTATGCTTTATGCGTTATGCGTGATCCGTTATGCGTTATGCGTTATGCATTTTGCGTTATGCGCCATGCGTTATGCGTTATGCGTTATGAGTTATGCGTTATGCGTTATGCGTTATGCGTTATGCGTTATACGTTATGCGTTATGCGTTATGCGTTATGCGTTATGCGTTATGCGTTATGCGTTATGCGTTATGCGTTATGCGTTATGCGTTATGCGTTATGCGTTATGCGTTATGCGTTATGCTTTTTGCGTTATGCGTTATGCGTTATGAGTTATACGTTATGTGTTAAGCGTTATGCGTTATGCTTTATGCGTTATGCGTGATCCGTTATGCGTTAGGCGTTATGCGTTATGCGTTATGCATTTTGCGTTATGCGTTATGCGTTATGCGTTATGCGTTATGCGTTATACGTTATGCGTTATGCGTTATGCGTTATGCGTTAGGCGTTATGCGTTATGCGTTATGCGTTATGCGTTATGCGTTATGCGTTATGCGTTATGCGTTATGCGTTATGCGTTATGCGTTATGCGTTATGCGTTATGCGTTATGCGTTATGCGTTATGCGTTATGCGTTGTGCGTTATACGTTTGGGTTAGGCGTTATGCTTTATGGGTTATGCGTTATGCATTATGCGTTATGCGTTATGCGTTATGCGTTATGCATATGCGTTATGCGTTATGCGTTATGCGTTATGCGTTATGCGTTATGCGTTATACGTTATGCGTTATATGTTATGCGTTATGCGTTATGCGTTATGCGTTATGCGTTATGCGTTATGCGTTATGCGTAATGCGTTATGCGATATGCGTTATGCGTTATACGTTATGCGTTATGCGTTATGCGTTATGCGTTATGCGTTATGCGTTATGCGTTATGCGTTATGCGTTATGCGTTATGCGTTATGCGTTATGCGTTATGCGTTATGCGTTATGCGTTATGCGTTATGCGTTATTCGTTATGCGTTATGCGTTATGCGTTATGCGTTATGCGTTGTGCGTTATACGTTTGCGTTAGGCGTTATGCTTTATGGGTTATGCGTTATGCATTATGCGTTATGCGTTATGCGTTATGCGTTATGCGTTGTACGTTATGCGTTATATGTTATGCGTTATGCGTTATGCGTTATGCGTTATGCGTTATGCGTTATGCGTTATGCGTTATGCGTAATGCGTTATGCGTTATGCGTTATGCGTTATACGTTATGCGTTATGCGTTATGCGTTATGCGTTATGCGTTATGCGTTATGCGTTATGCGTTATGCGTTATGCGTTATGCGTTATGCGTTATGCGTTATGCGTTATGCGTTATGCGTTATGCGTTATGCGTTATGCGTTATGTTTTATGCGTTATGCGTTATGCGTTATGCGTTATGCGTTCTGTGTTGTGCGTTGTGCGTTGTGCGATATGCGTTATGCGTTATGGGTTATGGGTTATGCGTTATAATATATGCGTTATGCATTTTGCGTTATGCGTTATGCGTTATGCGTTATGCGTTATGCATTATGCGTTATGCGTTATGCGTTGTGCGTTTGCGTTATGCGTTAGGCGTTATGCGTTATGCGTTATGTTTTATGCGTTATGCCTTATGCGTTATGCGTTATGCGTTATGCGTTATGCGTTATGCGTTATGCGTTATGCGTGATGCGTAATGCTTTTTGCGTTATGCGTTATGCGTTATGAGTTATACGTTATGCGTTAAGCGTTATGCGTTATGGTTTATGCGTTGTGCGTGATCCGTTATGCGTTAGGCGTTATGCGTTATGCGTTATGCATTTTGCGTTATGCGCCATGCGTTATGCGTTATGAGTTATGCGTTATGCGTTATGCGTTATGCGTTATGCGTTATGCGTTATGCGTTATGCGTTATGCGTTATGCGTTATGCGTTTTGCGTTATGCGTTATGCGTTATGCGTTATGCGTTATGCGTTATGCGTTATGCGTTATGCGTTATGCGTTATGCGTGATGCGTTATGCTTTTTGCGTTATGCGTTATGCGTTATGAGTTATACGTTATGCGTTAAGCGTTATGCGTTATGGTTTATGCGTTATGCGTGATCCGTTATGCGTTAGGCGTTATGCGTTATGCGTTATGCGCCATGCGTTATGCGTTATGAGTTATGCGTTATGCGTTATGCGTTATGCGTTATGCGTTATACGTTATGCGTTAAGCGTTATGCGTTAAGCGTTATGCGTTATGCTTTATGCGTTATGCGTAATGCGTTATGCGTTATGCGTTATGCGTTATACGTTATGCGTTATGCGTTATGCGTTATGCGTTATGCGTTATGCGTTATGCGTTATGCGTTATGCGTTATGCGTTATGCGTTATGCGTTATGCGTTATGCGTTATGCGTTATGCGTTATGCGTTATGCGTTATGCGTTATGCGTTATGCGTTATGCGTTATGCGTTGTGCGTTATACGTTTGCGTTAGGCGTTATGCTTTATGGGTTATGCGTTATGCATTATGCGTTATGCGTTATGCGTTATGCGTTATGCGTTATACGTTATGAGTTATGCGTTATGCGTTATGCGTTATGCGTTATGCGTTATGCGTTATGCGTTATACGTTATGCGTTATGCGTTATGCGTTATGCGTTATGCGTTATGCGTTATGCGTTATGCGTTATGCGTTATGCGTTATGCGTTATGCGTTATGCGTTATGCGTTATGCGTTATGCGTTATGCGTTATGCGTTATGCGTTATGCGTTATGCGTTATGCGTTATGCGTTATGCGTTATGCGTTATGCGTTGTGCGTTATGCGTTATGAGTTATGCTTTATGGGTTATGCGTTATGCATTATGCGTTATGCGTTATGCGTTATGCGTTATGCATATGCGTTATGCGTTATGCGTTATGCGTTATGCGTTATGCGTTATACGTTATGCGTTATATGTTATGCGTTATGCGTTATGCGTTATGCGTTATGCGTTATGCGTTATGCGTTATGCGTTATGCGTTATGCGTTATGCGTTATGTTTTATGCGTTATGCGTTATGCGTTATGCGTTATGCGTTATGCGTTATGCGTTATGCGTTATGCGTTATGCGTTATGCGTTATGCGTTATGCGTGATGCGTAATGCTTTTTGCGTTATGCGTTATGCGTTATGAGTTATACGTTATGCGTTAAGCGTTATGCGTTATGGTTTATGCGTTGTGCGTGATCCGTTATGCGTTAGGCGTTATGCGTTATGCGTTATGCATTTTGCGTTATGCGCCATGCGTTATGCGTTATGAGTTATGCGTTATGCGTTATGCGTTATGCGTTATGCGTTATGCGTTATGCGTTATGCGTTATGCGTTATGCGTTATGCGTTATGCGTTATGCGCCATGCGTTATGCGTTATGCGTTATGCGTTATGCGTTATGCGTTAAGCGTTATGCGTTATGGTTTATGCGTTGTGCGTGATCCGTTATGCGTTATGTTTTATGCGTTATGCCTTATGCGTTATGCGTTATGCGTTATGCGTTATGCGTTATGCGTTATGCGTGATGCGTAATGCTTTTTGCGTTATGCGTTATGCGTTATGAGTTATACGTTATGCGTTAAGCGTTATGCGTTATGGTTTATGCGTTGTGCGTGATCCGTTATGCGTTAGGCGTTATGCGTTATGCGTTATGCATTTTGCGTTATGCGCCATGCGTTATGCGTTATGAGTTATGCGTTATGCGTTATGCGTTATGCGTTATGCGTTATGCGTTATGCGTTATGCGTTATGCGTTATGCGTTATGCGTTATGCGTTATGCGTTATGCGTTATGCGTTATGCGTTATGCGTTATGCGTTATGCGTTATGCGTTATGCGTTATGCGTTATGCGTTATGCGTTATGCGTTATGCGTTATGCGTTATGCGTTATGCGTTATGCGTTATGCGTTATGCGTTATGCGTTATGCGTTATGCGTTATGCGTTATGCGTTATGCGTTATGCGTTATGCGTTTTGCGTTATGCGTTATGCGTTATGCGTTATGCGTTATGCGTTATGCGTTATGCGTTATGCGTTATGCGTTATGCGTGATGCGTTATGCTTTTTGCGTTATGCGTTATGCGTTATGAGTTATACGTTATGCGTTAAGCGTTATGCGTTATGGTTTATGCGTTATGCGTGATCCGTTATGCGTTAGGCGTTATGCGTTATGCGTTATGCGCCATGCGTTATGCGTTATGAGTTATGCGTTATGCGTTATGCGTTATGCGTTATGCGTTATACGTTATGCGTTAAGCGTTATGCGTTAAGCGTTATGCGTTATGCTTTATGCGTTATGCGTTATACGTTATGCGTTATGCGTTATGCGTTATGCGTTATGCGTTATGCGTTATGCGTTATGCGTTATGCGTTATGCGTTATGCGTTATGCGTTATGCGTTATGCGTTATGCGTTATGCGTTATGCGTTATGCGTTATGCGTTATGCGTTATGCGTTATGCGTTATGCGTTATGCGTTATGCGTTATGCGTTATGCGTTATGCGTTATGCGTTATACTTTATGCGTTATATGTTATGCGTTATGCGTTATGCGTTATGCGTTATGCGTTATGCGTTATGCGTTATGCGTTATGCGTTATGCGTTATGCGTTATGCGTTATGCGTTATGCGTTATGCGTTATGCGTTATGCGTTGTTCGTTATGCGTTATGCGTTATGCGTTATGCGTTATGCGTTATGCGTTATGCGTTATGCGTTATGCGTTATGCGTTATGCGTTCTGTGTTGTGCGTTGTGCGTTGTGCGATATGCGTTATGCGTTATGGGTTATGGGTTATGCGTTATAATATATGCGTTATGCATTTTGCGTTATGCGTTATGCGTTATGCGTTATGCGTTATGCGTTATGCATTATGCGTTATGCGTTATGCGATGTGCGTTTGCGTTATGCGTTAGGCGTTATGCGTTATGCTTTATGCGTTATGAGTTATGAGTTATACGGTATGAGTTATGCGTTATGCGTTATGCGTTATGCGTTATGCGTTATGCGTTATGCGTTATGCGTTATGGGTTATGCGTTATGCGTTATGCGTTATGCGTTATGCGTTATGCGTTATGCGTTATGCGTTATGCGTTATGCGTTATGCGTTATGCGTTATGCGTTATGCGTTTTGCGTTATGCGTTATGCGTTATGCGTTATGCGTTATGCGTTATGCGTTATGCGTTATGCGTTATGCGTTATGCGTTATGCGTTATGCGTTATGCGTTATGCGTTATGCGTTATGCGTTATGCGTTATGCGTTATGCGTGATCCGTTATGCGTTAGGCGTTATGCGTTATGCGTTATGCATTTTGCGTTATGCGCCATGCGTTATGCGTTATGAGTTATGCGTTATGCGTTATGCGTTATGCGTTATGCGTTATGCGTTATGCGTTGTGCGTTATACGTTTGCGGTATGCGTTATGCGTTATGCGTTGTTCGTTATGCGTTATGCGTTGGGCGTAATACGTTTGCGTTATGCGTTACGAATTATGCTTTATGCTTTATGAATTATGCGTTATGCGTTATACGGTATGAGTTATGCGTTATTCGTTATGCGTTATGCGGTATTCGTTATGCGTTGTGCATTATGCGTTATGCGTTATGCGTTATGGGTTATGGTTTATGCGTTATGCGATATGCGTTATGCGTTATGCGTTATGCGTTAACGTTATGCGTTATGCGTTATGCGTTATGCGTTATGCGTTTTGCGTTATACGTTATGCGATATGCGTTATGCGTTATGCGTTATGCGTTATGCGTTATGCGTTATGCGTTATGCGTTATGCGTTATGCGTTATGCGTTATGTGTTATGCGTTATGCGTTATGCGTTATGCGTTATGCGTTATGCGTTATGCGTTATGCTTTATGCGTTATGCGTGATCCGTTATGCGTTAGGCGTTATGCGTTAGGCGTTATGCGTTATGCGTTGTGCATTATGCGTTATGCGTTATGCGTTATGCGTTATGGGTTATGGGTTATGGGTTATGCGTTATGCGTTATGCGTTATGCGTTATGCGTTATGCGTTATGCGTTGTGCATTATGCGTTATGCGTTATGCGTTATGCGTTATGGGTTATGGGTTATGGGTTATGCGTTATGCGTTATGCGTTATGCGTTATGCGTTATGCATTTTGCGTTATGCGTTATGTGTTCTGCGTTATGGGTTTTGGGTTATGCGTTATGCGTTATGCATTCTGCGTTGTGCGCCATGCGTTATGCGTTATGAGTTTTAAGTTATGCGTTATGCGTTATGCGTTATGCGTTTTGCGTTATGCGTTATGCGTTATGCGTTAAGCGTTATGTTTTATGCGATATGCGTTATGTGTTATGCGTTATGCGTTATGCGTTATGCGCTATGCGTTTTGCGTTATACGTTATGAGGTATTCGTTATGCGTTGTGCATTATGTGTTTCGAAATCAAACAATCAAATGGGCCGCTCGGTCCGAGTCGGCTAATCGCGACGCGCTGTTGGGTTACGCATGCGTCGCCAACGATTATGTAATCGTAACAGCGAGCGATCTAGACAGCAGCGTGATGTACCGATCACCAAATCAATACCACGCGACAATAAAAACAAAGTCGACAGGGCACTGAAAGTCAGTCGAATACGAGTTTCGAATACAGCTCGATCGCTATACTGTATAACGCTTTACGACCAACGGTCCGTCTACGCGTCTTGTCGTAATCAAGTGTTTTTTGGATCGGAAAAGCTCGCGCGTGCAGTCTCACGCCGATTCCGGTACACTCTCACCTATCGCGATAAGTTAAAATAAAGCATAACTTTTTGCCCGTCAAGCGACAGATTTTCACCTTTGGCACCCATTCACTCCGATCCTTTGTCAAGGATAGATCAGCTATCCTTGGGGTGATCAAGTCAGTAAACTTGAGTCATCCCGGCAACGATTCGTCTACGAAACATTTTGGTCCTTCGAGCCGGATAAGTGTGAATCTTGTGCCAAATTGTGCGTGTGAACTTGGAACGGGTGCAAAATAAAAATGGCCGATCTCGACAGTTTAGTCGCACAACAAAGGGACGCGGCGTACGTAGTAAACCGCGCATTGGACAATTTCAAGAAAATCGGCAAGTTAAATTATACGGTCGCGACAGTGCGCAATCGCATTGCAAAGCTGGAGGACGCCTTCAAGGAGTGCCAGTCGCTCAACCGCCAAATCATCGCCAGCGCAAACGCCGAACAACGCCAGAAATTGGCATATTTTACGGAGAACCAATTTGTAATCCTACACGAAATGTATCTGGAGAGCTCCGATTTCATGGCCGAAGTCCTTGAGCGACTCGAGGAAAAAACCAACGCGGACGCCAACATCAACATAGAAGGCAACGAGAAGGGGACGCAGTCAACCGGAGGATCGCTCACAACAAACGACCACCTCCCGCGAAAGAACTTGCCCACCTTCAGCGGCGACCTTGTCGAATGGGAGAGTTTTCGGGACCGATTCACGTCGATGATTATCGACAATTCAACCGTGTCAGAGGTATCCAAACTGGAATATTTGTTTTCATGCCTACAGTTGGAGCCGCTCGATACCATTCGGAACCTCGCGATCACTAAGGCGAATTTCCAGATCGCATGGGAGCTACTAACAAAACGGTACGACAACAATCGGCGTTTGATAACCGCTCATGTACAGTCGCTTCTAAATCTTCCGTGCGCCGATATCGAAAGCAAAGCCGCGCTCGCCGGAATTCGCGACCGAGTACATATGTCAACTTTGGCGTTAAAAAGTTTAGGCTGCTCCGTGGAATCGTGGGATGAAATGCTCGTATGTCTCGTCGTAAATTGTCTCGATGAAACGTCGCGTCGCGATTGGGAATTTGAATTGGGAACGTCAACGGAGTTCCCCAAATTCCAAGACCTCGACGATTTCCTTGAAAAGCGAATTCGGTCTCTCGAAGCACTGTCGATAACCGCTTCGACGGCCAACATCCCGTCTGCGCGGTCATCAACATCGCGATCAGGTCCCCCGCGAGCTGCTCAGTCTCATATGATGACGCCGACAGAGCGATGTTGCCCATTGTGCAAAGCGGATCACCCCCTCCACCGATGCAAGACTTTTCGAGATAAAACCGTATCCCAACGCTTCGAGTATGTAAAAAAAGGAAACCGTTGCATCAATTGTCTGAGCACGAAACATAATGTTCGATCCTGTCCGAGCGCCAATTCGTGCCAAACTTGTAAAAAGCGACATCATACGCTACTTCACTTTGAACATACGCCGAGGTCGGGA
Organism: Lasioglossum morio; assembly: GCA_916610235.2. Taxonomy (NCBI): domain Eukaryota; kingdom Metazoa; phylum Arthropoda; class Insecta; order Hymenoptera; family Halictidae; genus Lasioglossum; species Lasioglossum morio. The sequence continues at coordinate 12,508 of CAKAJA020000656.1, read as the reverse complement.
ACAGATCGCGAAGCAAGTATTGCAAGTACCACATCGGACGCAAACACAACTCGCATGCAATCTCATTCAGTACTACAAACGACTGCACTCTCGACTCAAATTCTTCTCGCAACCGCTAGAATCAACGTACATTCTACTTCGAACCGTACGCAACGCGTCCGCGCTCTCCTCGATCAAGGATCCGTTGTATCGATAATTAACGAAAATCTAGCACAGCGGCTGCGAACTCCGCGATCTCGCGTCTCCATTTCAATCACCGGCGTCGGTGATGGTGAGACCAGGTGTACCGCCGCGACAACCTTGACAATCGCGTCCACCCACAGAACAGATGCCGCATATTCCACTAACGCATTGATCGTTAAATCACTCTCAAATTACTTACCACATCGCTTCACCGGTAATTTTAATTTAGAATACATTCGAGGTCTTGATCTCGCGGACGACACACCCTTTAGTCAAGACCCAATAGAAATGATTATCGGAGCGGATGTGTACGGATCGCTATTACTCGACGGTGTACGGAAGGGTGATCCCAATCAACCGGTAGCGCAGAATACGACTCTGGGTTGGATCTTATCCGGTCCTCTTCCGATTCCACCCTCACAACCATTCCACGAAATCCACACACATCACACCATAACCTCAGATGCACTAAACATCGCGCTGCGTGAATTTTGGGAGATTGAAGAGCTCCCCGCGCAATCCCACCTTACTCCCGCGGAAAAGGAGTGCGACAATCATTTTGTCGCCACGCACACTCGAACGACGACAGGACAATATTGCGTGCGGTTGCCATTCGTTCAAGGACCCCCAATCGGTATCGGGTCATCATTCCCCGCGGCTAAGGTTATGTGGTCCCGTCAGGAACAGCGGATTCACTCAAATCCGACACTCGCGGCAGAATATTCAACCTTCATGAAAGAGTATCACGATCTCGGTCATATGTCTGAAATTCGCGATCCAGAGCCGATTTCTTCGCAAACAGTCTACATTCCGCATCATGCCGTTATACGGGAAACAAGCGCGACCACACATCTTCGTGTCGTGTTCAATGCATCGTGCAAATCGTCGAATGGCACATCTCTCAACGACCATCTGTTGGTTGGTCCAAAACTTCAAACGGAGTTGCCTGCGGTCATTCTACGCTGGAGACTGCATCGGTACGTTTACATCGCTGATATTGCAAAAATGTATCGGCAGATACTGGTCGATGACCGAGACGTTGATTATCAACGAATTATTTGGCGTCCTAATCCCGCGGAAGCTATTCGTCATTATCAACTTCGTACGGTTACCTATGGGACCGCTCCAGCTCCTTATCTCGCTCTTCGAGTTCTCAAACAACTCACATTGGACGATGGATCCAAATATCCATTAGCAGGTCCAATTTTGAAAAACCAAATTTACGTCGATGATTGCTTATTCGGTGCCGACAAAAAGGAACTCGCGCGTCAAACACGCGATCAACTCATCGCGTTGTTGAAAGGAGCCGGACTTCGATTGAGAAAATGGGCAAGTAATTCTCCTGGGCTGATGTCCGACATCGACCCTACCGATCATGGTCTCGCGGGCGGAAAAACCCTACAACCCGATGAAAGTCTAAAGGTTCTCGGAGTTACATGGAATCCAGATACGGATTCATTTCGTTTTGATGTTACGCTCGAGAAAACCGTTCCAAGTTCAAAACGCGCCATCCTATCCACTATCGCGAAGCTGTTCGATCCGCTCGGGTGGGTCACCCCGGTCGTCATTACCGCGAAAATCATTATGCAGGAACTTTGGCGACTAAATTGTGATTGGGACGCGGGTATTCCTCCCGATATCCATGCCGTCTGGGCGACATACTTTAAGCAGCTCCCGTGTTTACGTCAGATATCCCTACCGCGATGGATTCATCACGGATCGAGTGTGCGTTCCGTCGAACTGCATGGTTTCGCCGATGCATCCAATCAGGCATACGCGGCAGTCACTTATCTACGCGTTACAATGCAAAATGGAGAGGTCGCCGTCTCGCTTCTAGCGGCGAAATCAAAGGTCGCTCCAGTGAAATCACTGAGCATCCCACGACTCGAACTATGCGCCGCGACATTACTCGCGCGTCTAGTCTCATTTATTAACACTACACTTGACTTGCACGACAGTCGTATTTATTGTTGGACTGATTCAACAATTGTCCTCGCCTGGATCGCTCAAACTCCATCGCGGTGGAAGGTATTCGTCGCGAACCGGGTCGCAGAGGTACAGTTAAAGCTGCCGACGGCTCAATGGAACCATGTGCCGACAAGCCAGAATCCCGCCGACTGTGCGTCTCGCGGGTTTGACGCATCCACGTTCAGGCAACATTCGCTGTGGTGGGACGGGCCAGAGTGGCTCAAAAATCCGCCGTCCCACTGGCCAAGCGATACACCGCCTCTAAAGAAATCAGCTGAGCTCGAAGAACGACCAGCTGTTTCCGCGCACACGGTAACTCCGGGTGAAGCATGGGATCTCGCGACTCGCTTCTCACAATGGTCGAAATTAATTCGCGTCACGGCATACATTTGTCGCTTCATTGCACGACTCCGTAACACGTCAAAAATTGACGAACAATCAACCCCGTCGCAAAGGGCATTGACGACCGACGAAATTCAAAGAGCGCGAATATTTTGGCTGAAATACATTCAACGAAATCGATACCTCACGGAATTGGACTGTTTGCGAAATCGGCAGCCTCTTCCGCGAAGCAGCACTTTGCTACCTTTAAATGTATTTCTCGATAATGATGACTTGATCCGAGTGGGAGGACGACTACGGAACGCTGAGATGCTTGAGGAAACAAAGCATCCAATTGTACTTGCGTCACACCCTCTCGTCAACCTCCTAATCTCATCCATTCATATCCGTGCGCTTCATGCTGGTCCCCAGCTCACGTTATCCACCCTTCGCCAAGAGTTTTGGCTCCTCCGAGCGCGACCTATCATTCGGGCCGTTATACATCGCTGTGTTCCATGCACACGTGAACGAGCCGCGATCGCGTCTGAATTAATGGGAGACCTTCCCGCTCCGCGTGTTAATCGCGCAGAGCGCGCCTTTCTCCATACCGGCGTGGACTACGCGGGACCTGTTCTGGTTCGTACTACCGCAGGGCGCGGATATAAAGCGAGAAAATCGTACATCGCCCTGTTTGTTTGTCTCACGAGTCGCGCGATTCATTTGGAGTTAGTAAGCGATTACTCGAGCGCCGCCTTCGTAGCGTGCTTTGATCGTTTCTGTTCGCGTCGAGGTCTCCCGCATACGATGTACTCGGATAACGGAACTACGTTCCAAGGCGCCGACAAAGAAATAGCCGAATCGTTTCGAGAAGCAACTCACGATATCAACTTCTTGAATAAACTAGCCACCGATCAAATTTCGTGGAAGTTCATTCCTCCAGCAGCTCCACATTTTGGGGGGCTCTGGGAAGCGGGCGTGCGTAGTACGAAACACCATATGAAACGCGTTATCGGTTCTCACACGCTGACATTTGAGGAATTGACAACGGTACTGTGTCGCATTGAAGCGTGCTTAAATTCACGCCCCCTCGCGCCCACATCCGATCATGTCGATGACTATTCAGCCATTACGCCGGGTCATTTTTTGATAGGATCGGCGCTCAACGCCGTTCCCTCTCCGACGTTGTTGGACGTCCGAGAAAATCGATTGTCACGATGGCAACTTTTGCGTCAGTTATCGGAAAGTTTTTGGCGAGCGTGGTCAACGGATTATGTACACACCCTCCAACAACGACCAAAGTGGCGCGTATCTACGAATCTCGCGAAACCCGGTCGGATAGTACTAATAAAAAATTCGCTTGCGCCACCATGTAAATGGGACTTAGGTCGCATACTGCGGTGCCATCCCGGCCACGATGGTGTATCACGTGTCGTCACCGTAAAAACGGCCCAAGGAGAATACAAACGACCGATAACGCAATTATGCTTTCTCCCGGTTGATATAAATACGGAGGAAGAAGAACTGAATACCTCGGCAGACGATAAAAAAGGGGATTCAAATGGGACCTCATAGGCCTCATGGCGGGCGGCCAACTACCCACATGTATGTCAACCTGTACATATTCGTCTCCGTGAACATGTAGATAGTAGATTAAGATAGTGTTAAACATGTACATAGTAGGTTAAGACATCGCGATAGGTTAAGTAAATGCGGTAAGCGAGTCACAGCCACATCCTCGCGCCGCACGGCGAACTCCGGCATCGTTGTAACGTCATCGGATCAACAGATCCGAGGCGGGCGGTATGTTTCGAAATCAAACAATCAAATGGGCCGCTCGGTCCGAGTCGGCTAATCGCGACGCGCTGTTGGGTTACGCATGCGTCGCCAACGATTATGTAATCGTAACAGCGAGCGATCTAGACAGCAGCGTGATGTACCGATCACCAAATCAATACCACGCGACAATAAAAACAAAGTCGACAGGGCACTGAAAGTCAGTCGAATACGAGTTTCGAATACAGCTCGATCGCTATACTGTATAACGCTTTACGACCAACGGTCCGTCTACGCGTCTTGTCGTAATCAAGTGTTTTTTGGATCGGAAAAGCTCGCGCGTGCAGTCTCACGCCGATTCCGGTACACTCTCACCTATCGCGATAAGTTAAAATAAAGCATAACTTTTTGCCCGTCAAGCGACAGATTTTCACCTTTGGCACCCATTCACTCCGATCCTTTGTCAAGGATAGATCAGCTATCCTTGGGGTGATCAAGTCAGTAAACTTGAGTCATCCCGGCAACGATTCGTCTACGAAACATTATGCGTTATGCGTTATGCGTTATGCGTTATGCTTGATGCGTTATGCGTGATCCGTTATGCGTTAGGCGTTATGCGTTATGCGTTATGAGTTATGAGTTATAAGTTATGCGTAATGCGTAATGCGTTATGCGTTATGCGATATGCGTTATGTGTTATGGGTTATGGTTTATGCGTTATGCGTTATGCGTTATGCGTTATGCATTATGCGTTATGCGCTATGCGTTCTGCGTTATGCGTTTTGCGTTATACGTTATGCGGTATTCGTTATGCGTTGTGCATTATACGTTATGCGTTATGCGTTATGGGTTATGGTTTATGCGTTATGCGATATGCGTTATGCGTTATGCGTTAACGTTATGCGTTATGCGTTATGCGTTATGCGTTTTGCGTTATACGTTATGCGATATGCGTTATGCGTTATGCGTTATGCGTTATGCGTTATGCGTTATGCGTTATGCGTTATGCGTTATGCGTTATGTGTTATGCGTTATGCGTTATGCGTTATGCGTTATGCGTTATGCTTTATGCGTTATCCGTGATCCGTTATGCGTTTGGCGTTATGCGTTAGGCGTTATGCGTTATGCGTTGTGCATTATGCGTTATGCGTTATGCGTTATGCGTTATGAGTTATACGTTATGCGTTATGCGTTATACGTTATGCGTTATGCGTTATGCATTATGCGTTATGCGTTATGCGTTATGCGTTATGCGTTATGCGTTATGCGTTATGCGTTATGCGTTATGCGTTATGCGTTAACGTTATGCGTTATGCCTTTTGCGTTATGCTTTATGCGTTATGCGTTATGAGTTATACGTTATGCGTTATGCGTTATACGTTATGCGTTATGCGTTATGCGTTATGCGTTATGCGTTATGCGTTATGCGTTATGCGTTATGCGTTATGCGTTATGCGTTATGCGTAATGCGTTATGCGTTATGCGTTATCCGTTATGCGTTATGCGTTATGCGTTATGCGTTATGCGTTATGCGTTATGCGTTATGCGTTATGCGTTATGCGTGATCCGTTATGCGTTAGGCGTTATGCGTTATGCGTTATGCATTTTGCGTTATGCGCCATGCGTTATGCGTTATGAGTTATGCGTTATGCGTTATGCGTTATGCGTTATGCGTTATGCGTTATGCGTTGTGCGTTATACGTTTGCGTTATGCGTTATGCGTTATGCGTTATGCGTTATGCGTTATGCGTTATACGTTATGTGTTATGCGTTTTGCGTTATGCGTTATGCGTTATGCGTTATGCGTTATACGTTATGCGTTATGCGTTATGCGTTATGCGTTATGCGTTATGCGATATGCGTTGTGCGTTATACGTTTGCGTTAGGCGTTATGCTTTATGGGTTATGCGTTATGCATTATGCGTTATGCGTTATGCGTTATGCGTTTTGCGTTATACGTTATGCGATATGCGTTATGCGTTATGCGTTATGCGTTATGCGTTATGCGTTATGCGTTATGTGTTATGCGTTATGCGTTATGCGTTATGCGTTATGCGTTATGCTTTATGCGTTATCCGTGATCCGTTATGCGTTTGGCGTTATGCGTTAGGCGTTATGCGTTATGCGTTGTGCATTATGCGTTATGCGTTATGCGTTATGCGTTATGAGTTATACGTTATGCGTTATGCGTTATACGTTATGCGTTATGCGTTATGCGTTATGCGTTATGCGTTATGCGTTATGCGTTATGCGTTATGCGTTATGCGTTATGCGTTATGCGTTATGCGTTAACGTTATGCGTTATGCCTTTTGCGTTATGCTTTATGCGTTATGCGTTATGAGTTATACGTTATGCGTTATGCGTTATACGTTATGCGTTATGCGTTATGCGTTATGCGTTATGCGTTATGCGTTATGCGTTATGCGTTATGCGTTATGCGTTATGCGTTATGCGTAATGCGTTATGCGTTATGCGTTATCCGTTATGCGTTATGCGTTATGCGTTATGCGTTATGCGTTATGCGTTATGCGTTATGCGTGATCCGTTATGCGTTAGGCGTTATGCGTTATGCGTTATGCATTTTGCGTTATGCGCCATGCGTTATGCGTTATGAGTTATGCGTTATGCGTTATGCGTTATGCGTTATGCGTTATGCGTTATGCGTTATGCGTTGTGCGTTATACGTTTGCGTTATGCGTTATGCGTTATGCGTTATGCGTTATGCGTTATGCGTTATACGTTATGTGTTATGCGTTTTGCGTTATGCGTTATGCGTTATGCGTTATGCGTTATACGTTATGCGTTATGCGTTATGCGTTATGCGTTATGCGTTATGCGATATGCGTTGTGCGTTATACGTTTGCGTTATGCGTTATGCTTTATGGGTTATGCGTTATGCATTATGCGTTATGGGTTATGCGTTATGCGTTATGCATATGCGTTATGCGTTATGCGTTATGCGTTATGCGTTATGCGTTATGCGTTATGCGTTATGCGTTATGCGTTATGCGTTATGCGTTATGCGTGATGCGTTATGCTTTTTGCGTTATGCGTTATGAGTTATACGTTATGCGTTAAGCGTTATGCGTTATGCTTTATGCGTTATGCGTGATCCGTTATGCGTTATGCGTTATGCGTTATTCATTTTGCGTTATGCGCCATGCGTTATGCGTTATGCGTTATGCGTTATGCGTTATGCGTTATGCGTTATGCGATATGCTATATGCGTTATGCGTTATGCGTTATGCGTTATGCGTTGTGCGTTATACGTTTGCGTTATGCGTTATGCGTTGTCCGTTATGCGTTATGCTTTATGCGTTATGCGTTATGCGTTATGCGTTATGCGTTATGCGTTATGCGTTATGCGATATGCTATATGCGTTATGCGTTATGCGTTATGCGTTATGCGTTATGCGTTATGCGTTATGCGTTATGCGTTATGCGTTATGCGTGATGCGTAATGCTTTTTGCGTTATGCGTTATGCGTTATGAGTTATACGTTATGCGTTAAGCGTTATGCGTTATGGTTTATGCGTTGTGCGTGATCCGTTATGCGTTAGGCGTTATGCGTTATGCGTTATGCATTTTGCGTTATGCGCCATGCGTTATGCGTTATGAGTTATGCGTTATGCGTTATGCGTTATGCGTTATGCGTTATGCGTTATGCGTTATGCGTTATGCGTTATGCGTTATGCGTTATGCGTTATGCGTTATGCGTTATGCGTTATGCGTTATGCGTTATGCGTTATGCGTTATGCGTTATGCGTTATGCGTTTTGCGTTATGCGTTATGCGTTATGCGTTATGCGTTATGCGTTATGCGTTATGCGTTATGCGTTATGCGTTATGCGTTATGCGTTATGCGTTATGCGTTATGCGTTATGCGTTATGCGTTATGCGTTATGCGTTATGCGTTATGCGTTATGCTTTTTGCGTTATGCGTTATGCGTTATGAGTTATACGTTATGCGTTAAGCGTTATGCGTTATGGTTTATGCGTTATGCGTGATCCGTTATGCGTTAGGCGTTATGCGTTATGCGTTATGCGCCATGCGTTATGCGTTATGAGTTATGCGTTAGGCGTTATGCGTTATGCGTTATGCGTTATACGTTATGCGTTAAGCGTTATGCGTTAAGCGTTATGCGTTATGCTTTATGCGTTATGCGTTATACGTTATGCGTTATGCGTTATGCGTTATGCGTTATGCGTTATGCGTTATGCGTTATGCGTTGTGCGTTATGAATTATGCGTTATGCGTTATGCGTTATGCGTTATGCGTTATGCGTTATGCGTTATGCGTTATGCGTTATGCGTTATGCGTTATGCGTTGTGCGTTATGAATTATGCGTTATGCGTTATGCGTTATGCGTTATGCGTGATCCGTTATGCGTTATGCGTTATGCGTTATTCATTTTGCGTTATGCGCCATGCGTTACGCGTTATGCGTTATGCGTTATGCGTTATGCGTTATGCGTTATGCGTTATGCGTTATGCGATATGCTATATGCGTTATGCGTTATGCGTTATGCGTTATGCGTTGTGCGTTATACGTTTGCGTTATGCGTTATGCGTTGTCCGTTATGCGTTATGCTTTATGCGTTATGCGTTATGCGTTATGCGTTATGCGTTATGCGTTATGCGTTATGCGTTATGCGTTATGCGTTATGCGTTATGCGTTATGCGTTATGCGTTATGCGTTATGCGTTATGCGTAATGCGTTATGCGTTATGCGTTATGCGTTATGCGTTATGCGTTATGCGTTATGCGTTATGCGTTATGCGTTATGCGTTATGCGTTATGCGTTATGCGTTATGCGTTATGCGTTATGCGTTATGCGTTATGCGTTATGCGTTATGCGTTATGCGTTATGCGTTATGCGTTATGCGTTATGCGTTATGCGTTATGCGTTATGCGTTATGCGTTATGCGTTGTGCGTTATACGTTTGCGTTAGGCGTTATGCTTTATGGGTTATGCGTTATGCATTATGCGTTATGCGTTATGCGTTATGCGTTATGCGTTATGCGTTATACGTTATGCGTTATATGTTATGCGTTATGCGTTATGCGTTATGCGTTATGCGTGTGACGTGGCAGATTCTGCCAGCGTCAACCCGAACCCTAGGCGAAGGACCGGGCCAACGACGGCCAATAAAATAACGTACCGTTAGTCGCGATCGCTCTCCCAGGAACGTCCGAAATCCAGCGGAACAAATTTATCGCGTTTAAATGTCGCGCCGCTGGGCGCGACACGAAGTTTCAGGAACGATCGGAGTACGAAAGGAACCCGGTACCTATCTCCTGCCGTGATTGGCGCAAAGTCTCGGGAAGAGGCGCTCGGAGGACCTATCGCAGAACGTCATTGCCGAACCAGACGGTCGAGCCAGGATCGAGCCCGGATTTACCAACCGGGGAGACCGATGAGGGAAATCGGAATACGGGACGTACATCAACCCAACCTCACCGTCTTTCGCCCAGGAATTGCGCCGAGAACAATCCTGGGGCGGCTCGAATGCCTACCGATATAATTTGCAGCTGTATCGCCCGACTCCGGGAAATCAGTAAATTACCGGGGAACCGGGACCGAAAAGATGGAATTCGTCCCTGCCGCGAGGAACCACGCGATAGGCCCGAGCGTCGCCTAGGAGGAGATAGATGAGGGAGTAGGGGGACGCCTCGCTTCCGCGTTCCCGAGCCATTGCGAAGTAGGTCACTGGGTCGAAGGACTGCGAAGCGCTAAGTCGTGCCGCCATTTTGCCGCGTATTCGAATTAAGTACCGTAGTGCCGATCGAGACGACCGTGTTCATCGCTTGGTAAGTGCCGATCAGGCTGTATTCCGACACATGTATTCGTGATTTACCATTCGCGTTGGCTCGGGGCGTATTTGCGTGTTCTTGTTTAACTTCGTGCCGTGCACCACGTGTCCGCCAGTGTTGCCGACGACCGAGGGTAGCTCCCTCGAGAGGGACACGAGGCCGTGGGTCGTATCGTTGCCGATTGTCCGCGGGACGGAATATTCGGGACGTGCGATATTCGACGAAATTCTAAGAGTTCTACTCGAGACGTTCCTCGGTGGGACGACGTGACGGTTCGTTTCGTTTTCGCGACTTTGCCGTATCCTCGTCCAGTCCAGTCTAAATCCGCGTCCGTCACCCGAGCTCGGCGGAACTCGTGCCGTAAAGGCTTGTATAACACGCGAAGTCCTGTGACCGCCGAGTTCAACGCGATAGAATAAATAAGCGCGAGCGACCGAATAACCGTCGAACACTTTGTTCTCGCGTCGGCAAATTCTCGCTGCCGTCGGTGACCACCGATGGGCTATTGAATGTCATCTCGTTAATAAACGATTGTCGTTGCCGAATCTTATTTGAATTATTCTACCCTCGAGAAACGTTCCCGTCGCGGGGAATGCCCCGTTCCTTCTCTCCACGTGGAACCCTGACCATTTTCGCGGCTATTTCAGGTTATCGCGCAGCCCTCGCGGAAGCGGAATTATTTTGCGGGATTCGCGTAAACGAATAGCTTCGCGTGACACTTTACGTGTCTGGCGCCCGAAAGAATTTCGAAATAACTTCGATATCGTGATCCAGATCCGCGAAGGGTTGTTTGTCCCGGGAGGACCACGTGTCGCGCGACCGAGCGTGGCCCGGTCTTCAAGCCGTAATTTCCCGTGCTCGTCTTCGGTTCGGAACCGACCCGAAAACGACGTGACAAATTGGCGCCCGAACAGGGACCTCTCGCCGTAAAAAGCGATTTGAGATCGGGTTTTTCAATCGAGACACGTGAAAGAGTTCGGGGCTCTCGTGGGAAAATTTTGACTGGACGAGGAGTCGAGAAAGTTCGAGCGAGATAGAGAAATCGAACGTCGCGTCGTAGAGACACTCGACCCATTCGCGTACGGAATTTCTTTTTCACACCGGGTATATTGAGCCAACGCCGACGTAAACACCATCGGAATGCGACCGACCAAGGGTCCCGCTGATGTTTACGGGGTATCTATTATTATCGTTCGTGTGCCATTCCATGTGTATTATATTATGTATGTTGTATACTCGAATACGATTCTCTTTCAGCTTTGAATAACGTTGTCTATATTGAGCGAAGGGATTCTCCTTGGCGGAATATCGCTTCAATTAAGTTGAAGAAATATTCTGAACATTGCCGCGTGATTGTAAATTTGAGAAATACTGACGAAATTTTTTTTTTTCTTCTTCTTCTTCGGGTTGCGTGCTATCCCCTTGGGATTAGTAAAAATTGCCGGCCTTGAGGAAACAAGGAACATTGTTGTTAATTTATATGCCGGATATTCCGAACGAAATTTTCACGCAATAGTTATCGTGTTCCAGAGTTCATCCGTTCATTTTACCGATATTTACAATCTGCTTAATCTACCGTGCCGATAAACCGAGCCTTTTAACTTGGTTTACCGCTACGCCAGGTTGGCAGTTAGTAACATTATTCCTGAATTGTTGGTGGAAGGGTTAGGAGAATTTTTATTATTTTTTTCCTTTCTCTTCCATACCACAGATTCACCGTCACACCTCTTCCTATTATTTTTTTTTTATATATACCATTCCCGATTTATTAGGATTTTATGTATTTATTTATTTATTTATTTATTTATTTGTTTATTGTAATTTATTTATTCATTGGATTTTTTTTGTTGCTTCCCTTTTGTCTTTTACTCATTACGAAACCATCTTTTTTATTATTTTTATTATCTCTTTTAAGAATTACCCGAAGAAGCGATAATTTTTTTCGCAATCAGTGACGCATATACTTGTATTGTTCTTTTTCTTCTCTTCGATTTGGTCAATTGCACTTGCCTTCCATTATTGCGATATTAAAATAAAACGAATGGAAGAAATACCGTACAGAAGGCTCTACCGTTTTTTTTCTTATATACAAAGCAATAGGCACAATTAATGCATTAATCATTGAATTTTTTTTCTTTCTTCCGACATTAAATGAATAAATATGGATTCATATGGGTGAGAAAACGTGCATGCATATGAATTTATAATAAATATATGAATGTATAATACACGGTATATATCGGAAAATTATGTGTATTATTATGGCAAAAATATGATATTTTGATTGGCGGAATGGCACACGCGGGTTGATAATTTATTACGTATTGATTTATGATATGTCTCAATTGATAATTGATGATACCAATTGAATATTGATTGTGTACACCCCATTGTTACACCCACCCACAAAATTATTTTTTTATGTTTTTTTTTGTGGTAATGGGAAGTA